>JALIZH010027655.1:0-28418 GCA_030522465.1 Rhipicephalus appendiculatus
ATCTGGCGAAGCGGCTGGCATAGAGCCGCTATGGTTGCTGCAGCTGCCAAATCTACACATGCGCCGCAAGACAACACACGGCGGCTATCTGTTTATGCCATAGGGCAGATATACACAGAGCGCTGCTATTGGCAGATAGTTCATGTGAGGCAGCCATAGGATGTTTGAATCATTGCGCCTCGGCCCACTGTTAATGTATACCGCAGGCGTGGCCACAGACATTTTTAGGGGGGGGAGGGGGGGGGGGGGGTACGATTCCTCTTTATGTATGTTCGTGCCTATGTGTTTTTGTGCGGGTATATGTACACATCCAAAATGTAAGAATTTGGGGGTGGTTTGGGTTTGACGGGTTTGAACCCGCCAAACCACCCTCTGGCTACGACACTGATGTGCATACATTAATTGTCGTATACCTACAACTAAACGTAGCATTCGAAAATATGTGTTTCGAATTGAAATTTGAAATTGTGTTTCTGATTGGGCCTGGTTGGGCACCTGCTGGCCCAGTCCGAACAGAAACGCACGCACACATGTTTTTCGTGATCACTGGCGCAGCCGGCGGGAGGTTACGGGGTTCAACCCCCCCCCCCCCCTCCTCCTTCACCACGTAATTTTTCAACTTTTGCCTCTGTATACGTACACGCACACATACCAGACGCACGCACGGACATGCATAAACGGTGCTTGAAAACCCCCGAGAAAAAATCCACGCATCTCCACGAAGTGAATCATGACGAGTGGGCGAAGCTCTGAGTATTGTATGGGTGAGTAACCGTGCGTTGCCCCGTATAATGTAAACTGAGTGACATAAAGTGCCATAATGTCTACAATTATGATTGTTGCTCGTCTATTGTAAACCCTTCTTTTTTTTTATTCACATACTTAACGGTTTTCTATATACCATGACAGCGGACAGTGAGAATCGACGACACAGCTAGGTCCTATAAGGTTCATAATGTGTACGTTGAAGTCGCCGACTAGTGTAAAGGGTTTGTGCTTCTAGGTGTTTTATATAGTTCTGTCACAATTATGATTGACATTAGTCTATTGTTAAACCTTTTTTTCGTGTCACATCCAGGAATCTCCCCGCGAAGGACACCGCGGACATGGAAGGACGAGGCTCGGCCCTAAGGTGCTTCGCCCTTAAAAAAATTTACTGGCTACACCCCTGCTAGTAATCTCTCTTGCATACTAGATCCTTACGACCCAATCCTTCGTTAATATATTCCTGAAAGACACCTTAGTGGTTCCAAAGTGCAACGCTGCATTTCACTGTGGAAATGGCCGCAAGTCGATACGCTCCGCTGGCATAACGATACCAGTGTTGCGGAGCTGCCACTCCGGAATCGGAATGACTCCGGAATCATTCCACATTTTCGCGACCCCGGAATGGAATGGGGACAACGCTTGGAGGAATGGAATGGGAATTGAATTTAAGCGCCATTTGCACGGAATGGAATGGGAATGGAATGGGGACAACGCTTGGAGGAATGGAATTAAGCGCCTTTTGCACGGAATGGAATGGGAATGGAATTACGTCTTTTTCCGAAAATAGAGCACGTTTTCGTCTACGCACGCTGTTTTTCAAACTTCAAAGATTAATAAGTAACAGCCTCGAATTTAACAATGAAGCAGTATCTTTAAAATGGCTTGGCTGATTACAAGCACTGTACATTTATTAGCAACGCGCCTGCTACAGTTCTGTCCTTATATAGACTGTGTTGATCCAAAGCTTGTCGCTATTCTTCGCGTAACCACGGTTCTATGCCGTTGGTATCCGTCGTGTGGAACTAGGGCGGTGGCATACCCCCCCCTTACGCCTTGTGATTTTTTTCCCCTCGGCGGTGCCCCAGCCGCCTGTTGTCTCCCCCGTGTTCGCATCGCCAAGCAAAGAGGGCATTGGGGCAAAGAACGCATTTTGCTGCACCCTTAATTGCTACTGTTGTAATATCATGCTCAAAATAGTCATGTAGGCATGAGTACATGTTTTTTCGAAGTGGAAGGCCACAACGCATTCTCTAGGTACATCTTCAGTTAGCCAGAGCCAAGCGCAGGCATGGTGTAAAAGTGTGAACGATCTGACAATTTGTAAAAGAGAAACCGAGGCATAAGTTAGTGTACAAACAAATGCATTATCCCAGAAGATACTGAAGGGAGAAACAAATTATCCCCGCGCGTTGGTTCCCATTGACACCCCCCCCCCCCCCACGAAAGTGTCGAATACTCTACACTCTAAAAAGCTTTCCGGAGTAACTGCACAGTTACCCCTAAAAGGGCGCTTCCCCCCCCCCCCCCCTTCCCCAAGGGACAAACTGTGTGCAAAGGTTTGCACACGGCACGGCAAGAACGGCGCTTTGCTCCCTTGGGAGGAAAGCGCCCTTTTTCCGTGCCATGTGCAAAACAAAAAAGAAAAAAAAGGGGGGGCGCTTTCCTCCCAAGGGAGCAAAGCGCCCCTTTTTTTGGAGTAACTGCCTGAAATGTTCGCGCCATGCGCAAACGACCCATCGGTGCCAACATAAACCCGTTTTCTTCCGGACGGTGGCATGGCGCGAAGTGGTGTAGTGGTTAGTGTACGCGCATGCTGACTCGTTGGTCATGAGTTCGAATCCCGTGTGTTTGCTGTAGATTTTCTGAAATTTATTTCTGAATGTGATACTTGTATATAGATTGTACATCTAATCAAAATGCCTGCTCAAACTTCCAAATGCTGGTTAAGTCAACCAAGAGCTGATTAGCGTACGCATTTGGGCTGGTTGGTTCATGTTTTTCTTTTGCTGATTTTTCTTTTGCGCAAAAAGTAACTGTTGCTCCTTCAGGAGTAACCGCGAGCGGGGGAGTAACGGTTCGTCCCGTCGCAGTTACCCCCGATTTGGAGCAACGGGAGTGGCAGGTCCAGTTACTCCTCTAAAGAAGTAACCTCGACACTCCTTTTCCTCCTTTACTTCTTAGAGTGTATGCACAGCCTGATCTTCATTTCACGAGCAGTTTAGTACCTGACACACGTAAATAACCTTTGCGACAAGAAAGACATTGCATACCTGCGCACAGGCGAACACTGAAAGTTCTCCTCAGCCCACCCATGCTTGCGAGGCGCACTCGACAAGCGTGAGTGTTGACTAGAAGTGCGGCCCAGTGTTCCGTATTCGATGCAAAGGCACAAGGTGCCCGAGCGGTGCACTGTTCCAACTAATACCGGCAGATCTAGAGGGTTTTGTTCCCCATTATACAGATCTTACTTTTCTCCATATTCACGACCGCTCCAGGCGCGTGGCAAAACTGCTTAGTCTTCTTGAACACTACTTTTGTCAGCATAAAAATACGATATATCGTCATTTGAGCATTAACACATTTAAGCTTAAACAATATTAAAACATCACCATTCGTTCAAATATGCTGATCACGCAAATACAATATATAGGTAGCGGGAGAGCTGTCCCTATGGGAATTAGTAGGGTGGCTGTACTGCACGAGATACTATCCCTCGACCCTGGTAACATGTTTTGCGTACTTTTGCAGTTCTTAATGCATCTGATGATATCAGCTTTATGGGGGCGTTCATTCTTAACTCGATAAAAATATCAAGATGGCTTACCTACATTGAGGAATTACAGGAATGGAATTGAACTGCCCGGACATTCCTGGAGTGGGAATGGGCTAAGTTTTTACATTCCGAGGAATTGAAAGGAATGGAATTGCGGCAAGTTCTAATTCCCCGGAATGGAATTGGAATGGAATGGAGGCGCCCATTCCGCAACACTGAACGGTACATATACCTCACCCACACATACGGGCATAGCATCATTTACATAGGCGTGCGCACGGGGGGGGGGGGGGGGGGGGCAAGGGGGGCGAGAAGGGGGGACGCAAAGCCAGCCCCATAATAGGTAGGGGGGGGCGATAGGGGGGGGGGGGGGGCAAGGTCAGACCCATACATTGACATAATAGGGAGGGGGGGGCGCTGCGAGGAACCCCCAATGATCATCATCATCAGCCTGTCTACGCCCACTGCAGGGCAAAGGCCTCTCCCATGTTTCGCCAATCAACCCGGTCCTGTGCTTTCTGCTGCCACGTTATACCTGCAAACTTCTTAATCTCATCTACCCACCTAATTTTCTGTCTCCCCCCTCACGCGTTTGCCATCTCTTGGAATCCAGTCAGTTACCCTTAATGACCAGCGGTTATCCTGTCGACGTGCTACGTGCCCGGCCCATATCCATTTCTTCTTCTTGATTTCAACTATGATATCCTTAACCCCCGTTTGTTCCCTGACCCACTCTGCTCTCTTCCTGTCTCTTAAGGTTACACCTATCATTTTCCTTTCCATCGCTCGCTGCGTCGTCCTCAGTTTAAGTTGAACCCTCTTTGTAAGTCTCCAGGTTTCTGCTCCGTAGGTAAGTACCGGTAAGATGCAGCTGTTATATACCTTCCTCTTGAGGGATAGTGGTAGACTACCATTCATGATTTGATAATGCTTGCCGAATGAGCCCCATCCCATCCTTATTCTTCTAGTTATTTCACTCTCATGGTTCGGCTCCGCGGTTACTACCTGTCCTAAGTAGACGTACTCCTTTACAACTTCCAGTGTCTCGCCACCTATCGCAAAGCGCTGTTCTCTGCCAAGATTGTTCCACATTACTTTAGTTTTATGCATATTAATTTTCAGACCTACTCTTCTACTTTCCGTATCCAGTTCAGTAATCATAAGCTGTAATTCGTCTCCCGCGTTACTCATCAATGCAATGTCATCAGCGAATCGCAGGTTACTGAGATACTCTCCATTAACTCTTATCCCTAACTCTTCCCAATCTAGGGCCCTGAAAACCTCCTGTAAACACGCGGTGAATAGCATTGGAGAGATCGTGTCTCCCTGTCGTACGCCCTTCTTTATTGGGATTCTATCGCTTTCTTTATGGAGGACTATCGTGGCTGTGGATCCGCTGTAGATTTCTTCCATTATGTTTATATAGGCTTCGTCGATGCCCTGATTCCGCAGTGCCTGCATGACTGCTGATGTCTCCACCGAATCAAATGCCTTCTCGTAATCTATGAAGGCTATGTATAGGGGTTGGTTGTATTCCGCGCATTTCTCTATCACCTGATTGATAGTATGAATATGGTCTGTCGTTGAGAAGCCTGTACGAAATCCTGCCTGGTCCTTTGGTTGATTGAACTCTAATGTCGTATTAATTCTGTTAGCAATTACTTTTGTAAATAGCTTGTAGACAACGGACAGTAAGCTGATGGGCCTGTAATTTTTCAGGTCCTTGACGTCCCCTTTCTTATGGATCAAGATGATGTTGGCATTCTTCCAAGAATCTGGTATCCTCCCTGTCGAGAGACACTTCGTATACAGGGTGGCCAGTTTTTCTAACATAATCTCTCCGCCGTCTTTCAACAGGTCTGATGTTACCTGATCCTCACCAGCTGCTTTGCCTCTTTGCATTCCCTTTAGGGCTTTCTTTACTTCTCCGGTCAATACTGGTGGGATGTCAGATTCCTCTGGGCTATTATTGCTTCTTACGTTATCATCCTGACTGTCTCGGCTGCTGTACAGATCTCTGTAGAACTCTTCCGCTACCTCAACTATTCTATCCATATTGGTTGTGACTTTGCCTTCCTTGTCCCTTAATGCATACATCTGATTTTTGCCTATGCACAGTTTTGTCTTCGTAGCTTTGAGGCTTCTTCCGTTCGTTAGAGCATGCTCAATTCTCTCCATATTATACTTTCTTATGTCGGCTACTTTACGCCTATTGATTAACTTGGAAAGCTCCGCCAGCTCTATTTTGTCTGTTGCATTTGAGGCTTTCATGGTTTGACGTTTCTTAATGAGGTTTTTCGTCTCTTGGGATAGCTTACCAGTGTCCTGTCTAACGACTGTACCCCCCGACTTCCACTGCACACTCCTTAATGATACTAGTCAGATTATCGTTCATTGCGTCAACGCTAAGGTCGATTTCCTCGGTTAAAGCCGCGTACCTATTCTGAAGTGAAACTCTGAATTCCTGTACTTTCCCTCTCAGAGCTAGTTCATTAATCGGCTTCTTGCGTATCAGTTTCTGCCGTTCTTTCCTCAAGTCTAGGTGAATTCTAGATCTTACCATTCTGTGGTCACTGCATCGGATCTTGTTAACTACTTCCACATCCTGTACAATGCCCGGGTGTGCACACATTATGAAGTCTATTTCATTTTTAGTTTCGCCATTAGGACTCCTCCACGTCCACTTACGAGTAGCCCGTTTTCTGTAGAAGGTATTCAAGATCCGTAAATTGTTGCGTTCTGCGAATTCTACTAGTAACTCCCCTCTGGCGTTTCTAGAGCCGATGCCATATTCCCCAACTGCATGATCTCCAGCCTGCTTCTGATCAAAGGACCCTGAAAAGAGTTCGGCATGGGACGCTGAAGACGCTAACAGCATCTTCGACGACCTCACCGAAGGAGGTTCTCATTGATGGCTTCCACGGCGCCTTCAGTGATTGGGTGAAGCGTTGGCAATGGTGCAATAAATCAGGGGGAGAGTACTTTGAAGAGTTCTGAAAAGATTGTAAATTGATAATCAATGAATTATTTATAAAATAAAAAAATCCGAGAACTTTTGGGACAGACCCTGTATATACATACATAATTGTTGCAGTTTCACGCTTAATAACCACGATATGAATTTTTGGCATCTGGTGTTCTTTAACGTGCACCTAAATCTAGGTGCACCGGCCTCGAGAATTTCACAACCATCGAAATGCGGCCGCCGCGGCCGGGATCCGATCCCGCGACCAGTCGAGTACACCATTACCACTAGACCAACCGTGGCGGTCGGTGCGATAAACGTAGGGTAATCGCAATAAGGAACGTTCACGGGTCATTCACAAGGAGCGAATGAGCGAACACCTACCGCTGCGATTTTCAGCACGTCGTCACGGCAGGCGCAGTCCGGAAGCGTTGTTGCCTGTCGTGGCCGAAAATTTTGCTCCAAGTCGATTTGCTCCGTGTCAGAAATAACGGGAGAATTTCGAGCGCGACTGCATCCCCCGGAACCGAATCACACGTGGGCCTCGCGCTGGGATCTTTCGATGATGATGATGAAGAAGATAATGTGATGATGTTATCACACGGCACGTATACCCACACTGGATGATAGGCCAAAGTTGTACTTCAAGTTACTGATAAATGCGATAAAAATCGATCGTTCTTCTCGTTTCGTTATTATTCCCTAGTGGCGAATATCATCTGCGAAGGATTTTCGAAGAATTGGAAGCTCACGTAATGGTGAAATGAGCCCAAGTTTCCCGAAAATAGTAATAAAACATATATTACAAACAATTAATCTCGAAAATCACTCTGAAAGAACTAAAGGTTCATCCATGACTGAGCAAATGATCCCTGTGACCAGGCCCGTAGCTGGGCGGAGGTGGAGTGCCCTACATGGTCCCGCTTACACCCCCCCCCCCCCCCCCGCCCCCCCCCCCCAAAAAAAATTGTGATGAACAGGGTGTTTTACCGTAACTAAGTGATGAAAATAGCCGTTTTTCTAAAACAGTCAAGGTCTTCGGCAAGTGGGCTCCTCCCCGAAAAAAACATTCCTGGCTGCGGGCCTGCCTGTGACACTGCCTGTGAAGTACCCATCTCCTGACAAGTCGCTGAATAAGCACCAGTCGACAACATGCCAATTATTACAAACACGAACATTCCCCACACCCACGCTCTATAGTCGGATATGCCCAGACGTTTATACACCCCAATGCAAAGCTTGCGGGTCGGCTCGCGCCAACCTCAACCACATTATCTGGGCGTGTCCGCAGTGACACACACATCAAAACACTGCTCCAATCCTACATTTAGGATAACCACGCCAGAGCAGTGGGAGGCTATGCTGCTCAGCGCGTGTCCGGATGACCAACGCTGGGCAGTCCGGCTGGCCGAAGACGCCGCCAAGACCCAAGGTCTGGCGGCCGGCTGAGGAAGGAGTGCCCCGGTAGGGCTATAATATCCCGGTCCCCGCCTCACTTGACCCCAGCAAGGACAAAAGATAAAGTTTTGTCTTTGTCTCCCAAAGAAAGGTTGTCCTGAATGAACGATTAAAATCATAAGCATGAAGGGGGGCAAGGGGGGGGGGGGGGGTCGGCCGCCGCCAATAGTCACCTAAGAGGGGGGGCGCAAAATCTGCTCCATACATTGACTATGGGGGGGGGGGGGGGCTAGTCACCTAAGAAGGGGGGGGGGGCGCAAAAATCTGCCCCATACATTGACTTTATAGGGAGGGGGGTGAGGGCGCTGCGACGAACCTTCGCCCCCCCCCCCCCCCCTTCCCTGAACCGGAACCCTGCGCACGCGTACGATTAAAATCTTTCTCTCGTTACTTGACAAGCGACGACAGAATAACAAACACTGGTCGATCGTTTCATTTGTTCCATATAGTGAGCACAGTGGAAAGCATGGACAGACCAGCCCTGTGGCGGTGAATAATGCAGCTATCCTGATTAAGGCTTTCTGGTTCTGACAGAAGTGTTGTGTCAAAAAATTACGCCCGATATGTCAATATTATTAAAAATTACCCATTGATGAGCTAAACAATTCTTAAATACTTGCGCGTCTGAATCTGACAGTGGTTGCTTAGGTAGACGCAGAAAATACCGATAGAATGAAGCCACCGAAGGCCGATTTGGCCAGGCTGTCCGCCATTTCATTCATAAATGAGCATTTATAGTCAGGCACCAAAACCAATCTTATTGCACTAGATATTGAAATGTAGGTATCAGAGGCGAGTACCAACGCTCGCTGTGCGCGGTCAGTATAATGATAAAGAATTCGTTATTATGACTATCTCTGTTATACCGAAACTTGCGTAAGGACTAGTACCACTATTAAATATTGAGCCACATCGAAATACGGGTACGCCTGAAATATGGTAAAACCGAAAGCAAGGCCAAATTAGGAATCTGTCAAAAGCCGTGGCATAAACGCCCACATGTCTTAATATATGAGCCATTCGCGCTGGCTTGCGCAAGCTTGAGGTGCGATAGTTTTTGTTCTGGCTCCGGCAGGGGCGTAGCCAGAAATTTTTTTCGGGGGGGGGGGGGGGCACCTTTTGATTTCGGGGGTGGCACCTCCTTGAAATGGTCATTTTTCGCTATGTATGCCATGGCCAAAAAAATTTCGGGGGGGGGGGGGGGGCACGTGCCCGGTGTGCCACCCCCTGGCTACTCCACTGGGCTTCGGGAAAGACGTGGACTTTGCGTTCATTTCAAAAATTACATTACTCGTAGTGGAGTTGCGGAGAACGCATTACCTGTCGTAAGCCTAGCGACACGCAATAATAAACCGGGCTGAGAAATTCAGATTGTTTGACTGCGTCTTTGAGCCAATTTGTATACCCTAAACAACGTTTTCATCGCAAGTATTCGAAATCGAGTTACAAGAGACGAAATGTTTGTACTCAAATCACGCGCCTTTTTGGGTTGCAGCCACCGCTACCGCCGCCGCTCGGACAAAATAGAAAAAAAGCAAAAAAAAAAGGGTGAAAAAGTAAAAACAAAATTTCTTCTATGTAAGTCAGACATGATAAATTAAAAAATACCTCTTATTTATTAAAATTTTATCGAAGTCGGTAGGGTTTAAGAAAGTGGTAGCGTAACTCGCGACATTTCCGCTTCCTGTTGCGACCATGCTCAAAATGGCGCCTACGTAATCTTTTCGTTTGTGTGGTTTTCGAGCATATCGTTGATATCGTGGCGAAGTGTTGTCGTGCGCATCTGGATACGAATCCGTAAGCCCTCTGCAGCGGTTGGCGTCGTCGTACATCCGCAGTGTCGTGACAATGACGTGATTCAACCGTACCGCGTTGTGCCAGTGTGAAAACAAGGAAGGTGCGTCACCTCGTTTGTGAACTTCGTGAAACTCCCCGCGCCGTTGTCGACAATGGCGCGCGACAAGAAGAGGCGCCGATCGCTCTCCCGCAGTTCGTCCAGCTCGCCGGAGAGGATCAGTAGCAGGCGACGCCGAAACAACCGATCCCGAAGTCGTGACCGACGCCGCCGAAGCATCGAGCGTCACCGACGTTCCCGGTCTCGCGAACGGCGCCGATCGCCCAGGGACAGGTACCGCCGATCGCGGTCGCGCGGTCGCCGGACTTTCTCGCGGTCCCGCTCGCGGTCCTACACGCGGTCTCGCTCCCGCGACCGCCGCTCCAAGAGTCACGACGGCAAGCGCTCGCGTAGCCACGACCGCGACGACAAGAAGGCCGAGCAGCCCGCATTGTCGGCCCTGGCGGCCGCGACCGCCGCAGCCGCTGCGGTCACCGGAGCCCTGGCCGCCGCCGAAAACACCACCCTGGACAAGAATGCGCAGCAGCAGCAGCTGGACCTGGAAATGCAGAAGAGGCGGGAACGGATCGAGAAGTGGCGTCAGGCGCGCAAAAAGACGGAACAGGCAGTCGCTGCCGCCCTGGTCCTACCCGTGCCCGGCAAGAAGTGGAGCCTCGAAGACGACGAGGAAGACGACTCGGGACCGCCGCCACCGCCCCTCAAGGACGACCCGGACGACGGACCCGGCCCGCCGTCGCTGAAGAAGAAGCTGGACCCCGACGAAGCGGACGCCGACACGAAGACCGAAGAAGTCAAGAAAGAGGCCGAGGTCAAGCAGGAGGAAGAGGAAGACGACGGTATCGACCCGTTGGACGCGTACATGATGGGAATCCAGAACGAGGTGAAGCAGCTCAAGGACAAGGCGCTAAAGACCGACGTGAGCGCGCCCGCGCCCGAGAAGGCCAACAACATGGTCACGATGATCGTCGGCGTCGCCAAGAAGAAAGAGGACAAGAAGAAGGGCGAACTCATGGAGCAAAACGTGGACGCCCTGGAGTACTCGTCCGAGGAGGAGACGGAAGACCTGCAAACAACGATGAACAACCTGCAGGCCGGAAAGGCGAAGAAACCGGTGTCTGTCTCATTAGAGGACATCTCGTACGCACCGTTCCGCAAGAACTTCTACATCGAGGTGCCCGAGCTGGCAAAGATGACTCCTGGCGAAGTGGAGACGCTGCGTGCCGAACTGGAGGGCATCAAGGTGCGCGGCAAGGGGTGCCCCAAGCCGATCCGCAACTGGGCCCAGTGCGGGGTCAGCAAGAAAGTGCTGGAACTGCTGAAGAAGCACGGGTTCGAAAAGCCTACCCCCCATTCAAGCGCAGGCCATACCTGCTGTGATGTCCGGCAGGGACCTTATCGGCATCGCAAAGACGGGGTCGGGCAAGACGCTCGCATTCCTTCTGCCCATGTTCCGACACATCTTGGATCAGGCACCGCTGGAAGACGATGATGGCCCCATAGCTGTCATCATGACGCCGACTCGAGAGCTTGCCATGCAGATCACCAAGGATTGTAAAAAGTTCACAAAGTCGCTCGGCCTGCGTGTCGTTTGTGTGTACGGTGGCACTGGCATTTCTGAACAGATTGCGGACCTTAAACGTGGTGCGGAGATCATCGTCTGCACCCCGGGGCGCATGATCGATATGCTTGCTGCGAACAACGGTAGGGTGACCAACTTCCGCAGGACCACGTATGTTGTGTTAGATGAAGCTGACCGTATGTTTGATATGGGTTTCGAGCCTCAGGTTATGCGCATCATTGACTCTATACGTCCTGACCGGCAAACCGTCATGTTTTCTGCCACTTTTCCACGGCAAATGGAGGCTCTTGCCAGACGTATCCTAATCAAACCTATCGAAATCTTGGTAGGGGGAAGAAGTGTTGTGTGCAAAGATGTGGAACAGCATGTTGTCATTCTCACCCAAGAGGAGAAGTTTTTCAAACTTCTGGAACTTTTGGGCCTGTATCAGGATAAAGGCAGCGCCATTGTGTTTGTGGACAAGCAGGAGCACGCAGACATACTCTTGAAAGACCTAATGAAGGCCTCGCACAATGCCATGGCTCTCCACGGTGGCATTGACCAGTTTGACCGTGACTCCACGATAGTAGACTTCAAGGCGGGCAAAGTGGGTGTCCTCATAGCTACGTCGGTGGCGGCGCGAGGATTGGACGTGAAACATCTCATCCTCGTTGTCAACTTTGACTGTCCGAACCACTACGAAGATTATGTGCATCGCTGTGGTCGGACAGGGCGTGCTGGAAACAAAGGCTATGCCTACACTTTTATCACGGAAGACCAGGGGCGTTACACTGCCGACGTAATTAAGGCTCTAGAACTTAGTGGCAACCCTATACCGGAAGACTTGCAGAAACTCTTTGACGAGTACAAGGCGAGACAGGAGGCGGAAGGGAAGAAAGTGCGGGGAGGCAGCGGATTCTCTGGTAAAGGTTTCAAGTTTGACGAGGCCGAATCACATCTCAAGACTGAGAAAAAGAAGTTCCAGAGAGCTGCGCTTGGCATTCAAGACTCTGACGATGAAGATGCTGAAGGCGACATCGATCGCGAGATTGAATCCATGCTCGCACCCAAGAAGCGCATCAAGGAACTCTTGCCCGGTCCCTCGGTCACTGGACAGACAACGCCTGCACCGGCCGTGCCGGGTGTGCCTGGCACTATTGCTGGCGTTGCCGTCCCGCTTGGTGCAGCCGCCACCACCGCAGCTCCAAGTGGCACTGTTTCCGAGAAGCTCGAGATGGCACGCATGCTAGCGTGCCGCATCAACATGACGCGGACATTCAGCGCACCTTCCACGCCTGCACCGGAGGTCATGATGTCTGCGCAGTCCGCGACTGAGGCCATGATGCGCGGACAGTACGTGCCCGAGCTCCCAACACCGGTGATATCGGCCAAGACACTCGCCGAACAGCGAGCGGAGAAGCTGCACGCCAAACTCAACTACCAGCCCAAGGTTGTCGAAGAAGAGCCCCCCGAGCCGCCTCCCCAGAAGGAGAAGTTCCAGAAGTACGAGGAAGAACTTGAGATCAATGACTTCCCCCAGCAGGCAAGGTG
Source organism: Rhipicephalus appendiculatus (assembly GCA_030522465.1). Classification (NCBI taxonomy): domain Eukaryota; kingdom Metazoa; phylum Arthropoda; class Arachnida; order Ixodida; family Ixodidae; genus Rhipicephalus; species Rhipicephalus appendiculatus. The sequence continues at coordinate 12,929 of JALIZH010027655.1, forward strand.
GAAGGTCACATCCAAGGAAGCCATGGCCCAGATCAGCGAATACTCGGAGGCCGGCATTACGGTGCGCGGCACCTACTACCCTCCGGGCAAAGAGCCGAAGGGCGGAGACCGCAAGTTGTACCTGGCCATCGAAAGCACGAGCGAGCTTGCAGTCAGCAAGGCACGGGCCGAGATTATTCGACTCATCAAGGAAGAGATGGTCAAGATGCAGCATTCGTACCAACCCATCAACAGGGGACGTTACAAGGTGCTGTGAGGAAAAACTTTTTTGTCGCCAGGCTGGAGGTGGCAAGTTTCATGTTGCGCTTGATATTGTTGTTCACTAACCACTGCACATTTTCATTCCCAAGCCTGTCAATAAATGCGTTGCTGGGCTTTTGAGAATGCATCCAGCACTGCTGTACAAAAAAAAAAAAGGCATGCTTCTGGTTCATCTAGTTGATTTGTGCCCTGCTTCTGTCACGAGAACAAGCTTCTGTGTTTTTCACTTTTTCTGTAGAGTGATCTTTCCGAGACCATAGAAAATGTTTGAGAGCATTATTATCTGAGCAGATGGTAACGAAAGAAATCGGAAGCATCCAGGAATATCTTCAAGTGCTAAAGCTCAAATACACAACACGAACCGAGTTCATAAATGTGGTTCATCATTGGCAAACAAAAATGATGAAGCTGTGGACTGGATCAGTATGGCTTTGTTTTACAGTGAAAGCTGTTATGAGATCACAAGAACAGACTATTTTCGGTGGCATAGTTGTCCGTCACCGGTGTCCGTAACCACAATTGTGTGAAATGAGAAAAAAAATATCCAGTATCAGATTGGTGTTGAATCCGGGCCTTCTGCATGGCATTCGAGTATTCTACCTAAGAGCCACTTTGGTACTTGAAGCTCCTTTGCAAAAAGATCCCATACAGGCGTCATATCAGGCAAGGAATCTTGTTAACATATGTTATATAGCGTGGTAGAAGAGTAAAATAACAACCAGGCGTCACTCAATGCGAATTGCATAACGAGTGGGTTGTTTAAAGCTTTCTGCCCATTACAAAGGGCTCAGCCATAATTCATCGTCATCAGCCACAGCATAAAGTGCATGTAATGCCTTACAGATGTGTAGCGAGTACTACGCTTCTCCGCAGAAAATTCACAAAAATTATGGTGATTTATGGCATTGTAGGTGTCTTGCAAGTGTTCTTGTAATAGCCTGACATTTTTTTTGGTAATGCGTATTCATAGAAACAGCCAACACAAAGACATGTCAGGCTTGGTATTTAAAGGCATAATATTGAGCTCCCGTACTTAACTACAGTACTCGCAGATTGAAATGGTAACAATTTAGGGCTAAGTGATGCACATACATTCCACCGTCTACAGTTTGTATCATATTGGCGTAATTTTGACTCGAACATTACATCAAGCTATGTGATGCACATACTTTCCACCATATTTAGTCTGTATCATATTGGCGCAATTTCGACATGAAGACTTGCATCAGAGCCATACTCCAGCAGCCAGATTCATCAGCGACATGATGCAGTTATCTCGAGCATTTGGGCGCACCATCATTATTATAACTTGCGTGATGTCACATTTTCATTCGTGACCACTGTACATACTTTGGGAGCTAGCTTCCTAAAGTACAGCCTACTATTGGTACACTTTTGTAGGAATGGAGACATCAAGGCTGCGAATCAAACTCGCAACCTTATGCTTGACAGCAGAATAGTGCAGCCACAAAGCTGCTGTGGCACTTGATATGTCGACAAACATATCCAAGTGCTCAATAAAGCACTTCTTTGGGCTAGTTGGTACAAGCTAAATATATATTGCGGAATATTGCGCTGCATGGGCGTAACAGGGCGTACACTAATGGAGTACCTCGCAAAAGGAGATAAGCAGTTGGAAGACAAGATGAGCGCTTGTCGCGTTTTGAAATGCTACAGGTACGTTGACGATTATATTGTATTCCTTCCGTGAAGCCAAGTTTCTTAAATGAAGTGCCTTGAGATCCTTGACCTTTTTCAGACTGCCCACAGGGGATTGGAATTCACAACAGAGACGCCAAAAAGTGGAAAGCTCCAGTATTTAGACTTACAAATTCAGGTTAGAAAATCCCACGCATGCTGGTCCTATAAAACTAGGGGGGGGGAACTGATGCTGCCGTGCGACTCTGGTCACTTAGATAGTGAAGAGAGGAATTGCATCAAGCTGTTTCACACAGACCTTAGAAAGTCATGCTTCCATAGCACAGAGAGCAGCCTCCGAGCCCAATGGGCACGATTGCGTTCAAGCGGGTTTCCCACACAGATCCTTGTTTCCATAGTGGAGAGATGCTTGAGAGAGCTGAGGCCTTGCCATGCTTCGTAGCAAAGCAGGGAAAGGAAAAAACAGCCTGCAGTCATTCCTTACATACACATTTCACACAAGCTTAAAAAAGTTGCTGCCATGCGCGATGTGGGTGTAGTATTCTCGGCCGCAATAAAACTGAAAGACCTTTGCAAGAGATTGAACCAGGACAAAGCTAACACGTCGCAAAAAGCTAAATTCGAAGTTAGACACCAAATCAAATTTGTGGAATGCTCCGTTGGCATGGTTTACCACATTCCCCTGGTATGCAAGAACAGCTACATTGGACAAACAGGCGGATGCCTGAACGCCAGACCAGGAGAGCACCGCTATCCGTTACGGACAGATCAGCGGGCCAGAGAACGCGGCCTCGCACTGCAAAGAGTACGGATGCAGGGCCTTGTCTGAACAGACCAAGGTCTTGTTTCACATGAAGAAACAGCAAAAGAGGGAAATAGCTGAGGCCTATAGCGTGGCATCTGGAGAATTCGGGGCATGCGTAAGCACTGCAACTTTGTCACTAAGCAAAGTAGAAATTGAATTCCTAAGCGACACGTTCCGGCCCTTGCAAAAACCAGCGAGCTTAGGAGCGCTGCACAACATTGCCATGCTCACCATGTTTGATAGCAGTTTCACTACTCTAGTTTATTATCACATTTTTATGTTCACACTTTCACTCGTTCTCTTTCCTTCTCTTGTGGGGCGGCCCTAAGTGGCGCTTCACGAAAGATTTACAGTTGATAGTTTGCGCCCACCTGTTATAGTTGTGTTTGTTCCGTGCCTCTGTTAGCATTCCCCCTGTTACGCCCATACAGCACAATATTCCGCAACATACTGTATATCCAAGTGCTCCATATCTAAATATCCGAAGATATCCTTATTGTCCTTTGTCCTGCGAAAATGAAACTAAACTTTATTTAGCACGGTATGCTAACATTTACCAATTATATACGAGACCAGATGGTGTCACATGTTCTTCGTAGCTTTGTTTTTAATTTGCCCTAACACAACACAAGTCTTACAATGTAGTTAAGAGAGTTTTGATATGTAGCCAACAGGCAGTGATAAGTTTACACGCGCTACTGCGCAGAAGTTATTGATTCGTACACGTAGAAAGTGACCATAAAAGAATTTTGTTCTACATTTCTCTTGACTCGAGAGAAAAACAAGAAAATGGAAATAAAGTGTTTATACTGCTACATATACAGAGAACTACTTGCTCTTCTCCCCTGTATAGTTTTGCCCTGAAAACAACAATCATTACGCTGCACAATACACAACCATGCATCAACAACTTGTAAACTAAGTTAGCACGAATCGCAAAACCAGACTTTTTTTTTTACAGGTCCTGTTCATTTAAATGTATTTTCAGCATATTTGCCAAACATCGCATGTTATCGCATTCTTTCTTGCTTACAATTACAAATACTTTGTTCTTTGAAGAAACGGCTCTTCTGGGCATTATCCAATTGACTTCAGAGAGAGAGAGAAAAAGGTTAAGTGAAATGTTAACCAAAAGAAAATTTTCCGGTTTGCTACCCTGCACTGGGGAAGGAGTAAGCAGGGATAGAAAGGCAAGGAGGGAAAAAGAAAAGAGGAATAGATAAAAATAAAGACAAAAAAAATAGTTCATAAAGCAGTTGAAACATTATGCAGAGTTGTTGTGCTCCACATGTAATGAAAGACCCAGTTGTGCCAATGTATGTACATCATTTATTCAATTGAGCGTCGTCACCACTTTCACATCCGGTTTCTTGCAAAGTAGAAAGCATGCCCGCATACTCTGAAAGCAGAAACTCTCTATAGATCACAAGCTGCTCAGCCGGTCAACATTGAAACAACCATAACTCGAGAAAAGAAAGCGCTAGATGAGAGAACGCCATGCCAGTCTAGATAGACCATCGCATTCATTTAAGCTTCTTTCGAGAGACACAAACACGGTTTTGATGAAACAGACAAATCTCTTTTCAGTGGCCAGCCATAAGTGTAGAGTGCTGTATCTTTTACAAGGTCAGGAATAAGATTGTACGGACAAGCCGTACAGTAAGTGATACGAACGACAAGGCACATTTGGCACTCGAAGTTGTGCGATAGTTCATGTCTGGGTAGTTGGAGCTGCTAAAAAGAGTTGCATGATTGCGCCGTTGTTCAACGATGCACAGCAGCACCAGTGTGGTCACATGATCTGGAACACACGCACCGTGGTAAAGACAATGTTCGCTGTTTGTTCAACATTCTAAACATTCTAAACCAATAAGCCTCTCTTAGGCCTTTACGGGATCCTTGTAGCAGCAAAAGCGCGCCGTGCCAAGTTGAACAAGTTTATATGAAAATATGGATGATCGGGAGGAAGCACAGAGTCGTCGTAGATAATGTATTCGGTAAACTGCAGTTAAAGAGGTGGAGCAAGTTGCATTTCTACGTACATTAAAGCGCACTTCATACGGGGAAACGACAGCGAACAATCACCGAAACGCGAATAACAGGGCGATGCACACGGGCCTTTGTCTTGAATGCCGTGGGAAAGAAATGACATGTCTGGGACAACAAAGCAAGGCGTGACAAGATTTCGAAATCGATTTTCAAAGCTGCTGCAATGCAAATTTTCTTCTGAGCACGTTGATTGGTACTTTTGACAACATACAAGAGACCGTCTTGCCTCCATAGGCAGGAGACAGCACTTTGTGTCAAGCTGCACCATAATTAAAAAGCACAATTCGTGACACAGCTATAAACAACTTAGATCAGTCTTGATTGCTTCTTGTCATAAGAATGCAGTGCGGCAAGGAATGTGATACCTTTCACATTTATAGGCCATCAAAACAGGGTGCTGTACAGTGGCCTTATACTCTGGGCAGATACCTCTTCTGTGAGTTCGATAACTGTGCGAGTACTTTAAATGACACCGCCTACAAATCTAAAACACACAATTTTATTCGTTGTTTAATGTTAATGAAGTGACTGTTAACACTACATTTAGTGAGCCACAATTGTTTACAAAGCCCCTATGCTTCCTGCCGTAGCAATGAAATGCGTACTTAACGAGTTGCGTGTTTTTCATAAAAAGAAACCCGCAAATGTGGGCGGTCTTGACATGCGGTATGATCCGGTGGCTTAGGTCATGTGCGCTCAAAACATCATTTTGACAAAACAATTATCACCTATCAACTGCACCCTTCTCATCACCATTGCATAATAAACGTGCCACTGTACGAATGCAGTCTTTGGACGTTTTCCACAACCATGATCTACTGTCACTAATGTTGTTGAGCCCCTTTTTTTTTTTTAGCCTTTACACATACTACCAAATGCATTAATCAGGTACACATGTTAAGACATGTACTGTTCGATTCACCATGCACAATGTTCACTTGTTCACATGGTACACATAGAACCTGCAACATAAGACCTGTGCATAGAATTTCATACTTAGAATCCTACCTAGCACTACTGTTCAAATGCAGTGTCTGATGCAATACAGTGCAGTACTATGCAGTACGTTTGTTCAGCCAGCATAGGAATGACGAGAAGTATACATGGATTTGCTCTAAGCTTTGTCGTTACACTTTTAAATGAATAAATTGTTGTAGGAACTTTCTCGGGGCTCATATATCATAGTAAACGCGTGGATATAATATGATACATTTATTTCCAGTGTGCTTGTTCTATTGCAATATTGCTACTACAACAATATGAAAATAATCATGATGCTCAAAATAGCTGTCATTTTTTTAAAATGAACTTTCTAAAACGATCTAAGCCAAGTTGCTGACAAATTCACATGCACGGTAACTGCTAGCAATTCCTATGCTTGTTTAACGACTTCAGCGCTCACTTTCAGTCTACCGTGGCACCGCGAATTTGTTTTGCGTGACGTCTACTTCCCGTGACAGCTGCGAAAGTGTACAAATGTCACGACACTGCACCAGCTTACAAGAACGCAAAGTGTAGCACCTTCTAAGCTAACCTGCGACCTCGTGAATGAACAGACATCAAAAACACCTCCAGAAAAGTGGGAATGCAGGGTTTCCTGTCAGCACACACTGCACTGCACAGAAAAAAACATTTCTGCATGCACAATTCACAGCTCAGTCAAACGCAGTTACTCAATACAAACGTGATTCTGAAGAAAATCACAAAACCGCAGCGGCACTGCAATTACATTGGGTGCAGGCAAAACAAAATCACAACATTCTCTACAGGCATAACTTGCACTCAAAAGGCAAGACTAATGAACATGGCAGAGTTCTTCGATAAGTTTCCTTGCAAAGACTGTTTGGTGAAGAACAGTAATAAATGTGAAGCATCAATGCATTCATCTGCTCTTCATCGTTTGCATACACCCGCTCATTCACAAACATGCAGGGCATTTATGAAAATGTGGCAGTACAGCACGACTTCAGCACCATTGTTGTTCCAGTAGCCCCAGTCACGTACTTATTTCTCGTTGGCGTCGTGCAATTGGAAGGCCCTTTGTGTCATTGAAGATTGAAGGCAACAACGTACGCTTCGTACGTAAAAAAAAAGAGCAAGGGATGTGTAAAAGTGCGACCATGAAGGAGAAGGTAAAAATGTGTCACTGTCGTTGGATGTCTTGGGACACTGAGATGGCATGTTCACAACGCTTCCGTTTCGCATGCTTGTAATGGTAAGCGAGGAGAGACCTCGAGGGATAGAAAATAAAACAAACGTGGTGTAAACAAAAGATACATTGGGGCCGCTTTAATACTCGTGTACAGAGTCAGTCCAGTATTGAGGGCATCACTTCAATTGTGTTAAAACAACTACTGCCAAAGGAAATTTTTGGACCACGTGTTCTCCCACTCGCAAACTAATTAGTTGACTTGTACTTAAAAGGCAAACTAGAACATAGTCCTGGACAATGCAAACAGCCTGTGGTTTCAAATTGCACAGTGGCCTTGCCTTGCATGTGAAGTCTGTACAAATGCGCTATGGGAAGCTGACCCCCCCCCCCCCCCCCCACACCCCAAAAGAAGACCGCTATTGCTACTTGGCAGGAACGATGCAGAGCCAAGAGTGTTGCAAAACGGCAAGGCTCCTTGGCACTGACCAGCACCCGTGACATGCCGTGGATCTCAAAGACAAAACATCGTCTGCTGAGGTGGTAGCTAAAGGCCGTTGAGAAAATTAGATGCTGTCCGGCCTTGCAACATTGACATACTTGTCTCAGTGGTGTGCATTAGTTATCTATAAACAATTTAGGCAAACTTAAATTTCGTTTTATTGGTCTTTACCATGCGGTGTCACTTTTCGACTTTGGCGCGAGTTGCCAGGACGATTAGCGCTCGTCAGCGCAAGCTATGTCCACCTCAATACTGGTTTCCGTAGTGTACGTACATGTTTGACTAATTGACCCAAAGTTGATGCAAGTGGAGAAAGTGTGAGCAGCAGGATCTCGTTAGTGAGCCTGCGGCACCATTAAACGCAGCATTATTCCAATGCGGGCAGCTTTCGGAAAAAAATAAAAAAAAATAAAAGGAAAACAGAAGAGGAGAGACGAGAAAATGGTGATAACGAAGAACTCGGTTACAAACAGGAACTTTGGTGGGGATGTGTGTGCTCCATCGTAACGAGTGACCGCTCCACGACTGGAGTGACGTACGCGCTTTCCTGATACTCGGCAAACGGCCGTTTCGGCACCATCTGGCAAAAATCTCTGTTGCGTCGCTGATTTCATTCAACACGTGGACCAATATACAAGTCGACAGGCTCGTCATCTGGCAACCAGCCTCTGAACAACAACAACAAGGAAACAAAAAAAAGCCCAGACAAGCTGAGCAATGCTTCCAAATCAGAACATGATCTTCACGAGCTGAGGGAATCCTTAAATAAAACATACACACTGGCACACCTGTCAATCATTCGCAGTGCCCGTTCGTCCAAAAATCCTTGTTAATTATTACAGCCGACTCGCATTAATTCAAGCTCTTGGACGCCACGTTTCCGCTCGCATCATTCGTAGTTTGAGTCATTGGTAGATAAAACTACCATGATGTCATGTATAAAGGAACGTTTACGAAGAAACACTTCCTACGCTTTCTAAAGCGAAGTTGCAAGTAAAACTGGGCATATGCAAACACTACAGGAAGTTGGCTAATTAGCAGTTAGCAGAGGACAACGCTGTCATGATGTGACAATGCTAACAGGTTCTCTGATGTGAGCCAAGCAATTTCATTATTTTGTGAAAAATATACTTGCAATGAGCCGCAGAGCCGGAAGTCTGATTTCGATGAAAGCCTTGCACGAGCTGGGAAACATTAAACTGCACTAAGATCCCAGCGGCTCAAACGAGATTTTTCACGTCTAGCTGATTTCACCACAAACTGGAAATCCTCGCAGCTTGAATTATCTTGAATTATCGCAAGTCGACTGTACCGAAATGGAGGAAAAAAAAAATCAGAATGCCAAGGCAAGAGACACTGCGTCTTATTCTAACATATCCCATGTGCTTGCACAGCCCTAAAGCAAATGTATAGCTTTTGCATGCTAACATATTTGCTATAGCTGCCATTCTGAACAAATTTATTTAAACACAGTTGAAACATAAAAAAAATAAAGGCCGCAAAAACTTCACGTTTTTCATGCGCATCATTTACCGTAAAAAAAAAAATGAAGGGGTTCTTCTTTTACTTTGAATATTGAGGGATCTGCATGCCTCTACTAGAGCCCCTCAGCATCAACATTGTACAATGTGCACATCAACGGACAATCACGCTTACAGACATGATCGACATGTGCCCTGTGTTTGGGCGTGCGGATAACATGAGGGCAACAGCAGCCAGTCTTGATTACAGCATTACTAGTACAGGTGTGCCAACACTAGTCCCGAATCTCACCAATGGCTGAAACGACAAAGCAACTTGGTCTTGCTGTTGTGCAATACACACACCGACCACCAGTCACCTTTAAGCAACCCGGCATGTGCCCAGCGCCGAAGCATGACGGGCACTGGGCATACTGGGTATACCGGGCATGCTGGATACGCCCAGCATCTGAACATACTGGTCACACAAGGGACAGCACTTCCGATTGCAGCATCACTTGGAACATTACAAGTGGCGAAACATGGGCCAGCACCATATCTCACTAATGGCATTGTCAAATGGCAAAAACAACAACAAAAAAAAGGAGGCATTATCAAACAACATCACTGTCCACACTTAGAATCATATAAGTGACAGATGACACACACACACACACAGCTTCATTTAGGCAGCCCACAGACTTGCAGTTTCACGTGCACAGAAGTCATCGCATGCGACACTTGAGCCGCTAGAGAGCGACCCACCACAGTAGAAACACCGCAGCCGCGAAGGCGGACTCGAAGACAACTCTACAGAGGGGAGGTGAGGGAGGTTGACCTGCCGAAATAACTAGGCACAAAATTGCCCTACTTGATATGCACTGCCACACGCACGCATGCAACTCTCAAAAATCCGTCACAACGTTCTTGTAAACAGGTACTGTACTCCCAAAACTCCTTTTGCTGGTGGCCTAGTCCTTGCATAAGGCAACGCAACACACTTGCCGAGGCCTGTAGGAATGCTGCTGCCACCACTGCCTGCGCTTCCCAGCTTGGTAGACCTGGGTGGTGTAGGTACCCAATTCCACCCTACTCTCAGGGGGGAGGGGGGACGGCATTGGGCACGGCAATGTATTCCTTTCTTTATGGTGTTGCCCCAGTGCAGAACTGGAACTGCACTAGGCTATCACTCGGGTTTGACCTCAACATAGTTGAACACGTCTTCTAGGCCTCGCGTCCTCTTCAACCGTGAGTCCTCGTCCTCCGCGTCGTCTTGGTCCATCTCCATGCCAAGTTCAGCCGCCTCCGGCGAAGACAGTTCGGTGAGCAGCGCCGTCGCTTCCGCGAGGGTGTCCTGGGATGAAACGTTTAATTACATTCTGGTGTTTTACCCGCAAAAACAATGACCCAGTTACGAGGCACCATGGGCGTGGGACACCGAATGAATTTTTACTGCCTTGAATTTCATTTTGTTTCTTGCAGGGGCATTAAAGGAAAGCTCCAAAAAGCCAAAGCTCATCTAAGGAAATGACATCAAATGTCTTCACTGACTTGTGAGCACTGTCAAACCTGAACACAGCAAACACAAACATAATGAGGCAAACCTATAATTTTTCCCACAAATAATAGCCCACAGTGAATGCACCATGTGAGTTCATTATGAATGCCCGGTAAAATCATGCAGTAAAGAGTTGACAATAATGTCACTGCATTTGCACTGGACATTAAATGATGCGTCATTCCAACCCTCAATCTTTCCGTGAACGTTCTGTCTTGTTTAACCCTTTCAGGGTCAGTGAAGTACATGTATGTCCTCCGCGAACACCTTCAAGATGGTCAATAATTTACATGCACGTCATTGCTTGTAAGTTTAAAGAGAGAGCCTCTTTAGATAATTTTTCTTGCTTGGCATCAGCTGCCGCACTGCGGGAATATACAGTAAAATCTCGTTAATTCGACCCCCGTTAATTCGGAATTTCGGTTAATTCGGCCGCGGCGTCTGGTCCCGTCCAAAATGTGCATTGTTCTATGATTGAAAACTCTCATTAATTCGGACAGATTCGACCGTGCTTCGGTTAATTCGAACTCCCGACCGAGGTCGGGTGGGTCCCGTCACGACGGGGAAGCAGCGGCGGATTCCGCCGCGGCCGCGCTTCGGGTCCGAAATCGACGGCGCACCTTAACTTCCGAGATCGGATCGTGGCCTCCGAGATTTAAAACGAAGTAAGAATGAGCTCTGCATCTCGGAGGCACAAAAAAAAAAAAAAAGCATGGCGCTGGTTTTCAACCAAATGAAAGGCGCATCGCTACTGTCATCAGCAACTGGCAAAGAAGGAGGCAGTTGGAAAACTGACGTGTTTCGCGTCGTGCGTCGTAGGTGTTCTCTGTCGCTGCTTCGTCTGCTCCGCGCGACTACAGCTGCGCGATCAGTTTCGCAGCTCCGCCGCGAGCCGGCACACGCGGCCGACGCGTGAACTTGCGGCGCTGCTGTTCCATTTTGCTTCACTTGCCATGGCCACCGGGATCGGCTACGGCAACACAGCATTGCTCCCATTGGCGCGTTGCCGATGCTCATCGCAGAGGCGACGCACCTGCCGCCGCGAGCTCGGACGCGCGCGGAGTAGGCGTTTGCGGCGCGTTGCGCGTTTCTCGTGACGCGTGAGGCATGAAGCAAGATGGCACAGCAGCGCTGCTAGTTCTTGCGTCGGCCGTCGCGTCCACTTAGGAGTTGCCGTCAGGAGTTGGCCGTCTTAGAGGACATTTGCATGGTTTCCTCAAACAGTGTGCGCGGACTAAGTCACCTGCAGGAACTCCGTAAAATTGTGACTGCCTCGCACATTGTCTCCGCGAAGCAAACCGCGATCACCGACTTTTTTTAAGAAATAAAAGTCTGATGGTGTAGGATACATTTTTCAAGTGTTTTGAACGTACTCGCGATAATTCGTACCCTCGGTTAATTCGGACATTTTCTCCGGTCCCGTGAAGTCCGAATTAACAGGGTTTTACTGTACATGGAATTTTTTTCTTGTGCCGATGTCTCTGTTTTCTTTTTATGCTTTACTACAATGGCATGTGGGAGTGTGGCAGCTAGTTTTGGTTTCTTCCTTTTACCGGTTCCCGCTTGTTGCCGCTGAAAAACTGATGGCTGTCTGGTTTAGAATCTCCAAAAGGGTGACCGCTTTGTTGCTCTTTCGTTTATTGCTGCCCAATATGGAATTAGGCCTGTTTCTGTGCAGGCGTGGAGTAACACAAACAATGCCGCTGAGGTTGCATTTCCTGTTTTGGGTACTCCTCTTCAGTCTTATTGGCGATAAGACGAAGGATTATTATAGGTTTCGGACTTGTGTTTACTTTCCAGACACATGCAAAACCACAAAGTTTTCTATGGTGCGTTCACCCACACAGCTCGCTTGCGCTATGAAAGTGTGCGATGGTTTCTCTGGCGCAAGTGAGTACAGCGGTGATTCTTCCATATCACCGCTGACTGTCAAATCAGAATCTCATTCAGTAAATGTCAGCCCGTCATACGAGGAGCTAGTTAACGAGTTAAGGGGAGATGCAAGTCGAAAAACTGAAGTTTTTTCCAAAATTGCATATTTTTGGTTTTTATTTGCTTTCACAAGTTTAGTTTTTCTACTTTCATGACAAAAAAAATTGAAGATTGTAATTAAACTCGAAGTAGGCTAAAGTCGCTTTTAAAGAGCACAAGGTGGCCACTAAAAAATAAAGAGAGCTCATTGTCTAGAGTCCCCTGGAAATTGTCACCTGGCTGCTTGCCATTGCATTTCGCATGAGCAGTTCACCAAAGCCACATGCTCAAAATAACCATGATTCCCAAACTCTCTTGATGGAAGAAATCATTTAAAAAAACATATCTTTGTCGCATAGGTGAGCTTTCACTTATACCTTTAAAATGAGTTTTTCTCAAGATACAATTCTGGGCAACTTCATCAGTTTTTACATCATGTTTTTGGTACTTCTGATAGCCAGATCGGGATGAAATTTCGTCCACATATTTCTTAACATGTGCAGAGTGCAAGTATCTACTTTAAAACTTGATATCACCTATATAATTATTACGAACCTAAAATAAGCAATTAGTATGGTCTGAGCATCCTAAGACTTCTCACATTACAATTTTTCTTGTCCATTAAAATGTCTTATACGCACTTTCGTGATAGTTATTTGCATTCTACAGATAATGTGGAGCAATATGAGCCAATAATGGCTCAGAACCATAAACATTTACTGGCAAAAAAAAGTGTCTACAAAAATAACTATACCGTATTTACACGAATGTAGGTCGACCCATTTTGTCTTAATTTGAAATCCGAAGTTGGGGGGTCGACCTCAGAATCGAAAAACTAGTTTCGGTTGTAAAGTCTTTCTGAAAATGATCCCCGCGTATTGCCGCGAAGCTAGCTTTCCTGCACAGCTTTCAAGCACTGCCGTGAAGCCACCTTGGCAGACCAGAATTCGACCTTGTTTCCTTCGGAGACGTAAATAAATTTTTTTTATGAAATGTGCTCGAGCTCTTTTTTCTTATTTTGCCGTGCGATATTAGGGGGGTCGACCTACATTCGAGTCGACTTACATTTGTGTAAATACGGTATTTTACACATTGTCATGGTAAAAAACAAAAACTATGCAACACACTATAAAACTGATTACATATTTGAAATGAGCACAAAGGCTTCTGTAAACAGCAAAAAATTTCATTTGCCTCCGCTGCAGATTAAGGAAACTTTTTTTTTGAGTAGCATCTCCCCTTAAGACAGATGTTGATAGGAGTGACATCAATAGTGGCTTTCCTCCCTTCGCGTTTCCACTTGATGCCACTTTGTGCACTTATTTTTGTACGTCTGTGAACTACACAGGCATTTATTGCAACGTATAACTTTTTTTTAACAGTCACACAGGTTTTTATTTATCTTGCTGTTGTTCATGAATAAACCATGTGTACTTAACAACACAAACAATTTTTTGTCACTTTATGATCCCACAAATAAAAATTGCGACAATATTTTTCTGAATTAGATTCACCTGAAGAATTCAAATCAGCAATAAAAAAATCAACCCTCGCAGGTCAAAAAAATTCGACCCTAAAAAATATAATGATCCTATTTTCTTGTCAAATGTGAGTTCATTATAGAAAGGCTTGACTGCACATTATGGACTCATTAAATTTATAACATTACGGATACTGTGCTAATTGTCATGTCAAAAAAATGCAAATTAAATTACCGCTGGTGGGTACTGGCTCCATAATTTTGTAATGTTTCGTTAATGTCAACCTTTTAATGTTTAAAAACCAGTTTGCACCGCTGGTGGGAAATCTGTAACCTCAAATCCGTAACCTTGCCTCCAGAGGCTGGTAAACTGTCGGTGCATAAAACAAAAATCCACTCTCTCAAAGTGAAGCAGTTAGGTTTGTGCAAATACGACTTTTTTGTTCAAAGGGCAGTTGAAGTGAATTGAAATAGTAGCAGGATTTGAATAGTGGTAAGGTGCAGGTTAAGGGGTATTCACACGGAGGATAAATCCTCGGGGGAGAAGCGAGGATTGCGGATCACGTGACAAAGACGTCAAGGATTAGCGAGTAGGCGCGACCTCCCTGCGCCTCCTCGGAGGAAACGGGGACCTTTTCCCCCGACAGGTCAAACTATCCCCCCCGTGGTGGGAGATATGGCGCTACTTCGTGCAGCTGTTTGGCCACATTGTTGCACTTGCTCCGGCAGAGAGCGGCAGCGCGCTGGTGGTTTCGTCGTCTGCAGCTCGTGAAACGGGTGGTACAAGGCACCCGAGTAGCCTGGTAACACTGGTCTCCCCCTCCATTCGCCTCGTCCGTGTGAGCGGGGGACATTTCGGGGGAAATTCTCCTCGCGAGTTCACGTCACTAGGCTCCGCCTTTATCCCCTGAGGATTTGTCCCTCGTGTGAATACCCCTTTATATGTGGTAAAATACATTACGTCTTAAATAGAGCTGTGCGAATAGCAAAATTTTGGGTACGAAGCAAATTTGAATAATATTTTAATATTTTTAAAATATTTTTCGAATACTTCTAAACGAGATAAGATAAAAAAAAAAAAGAAAGGTTGGAGAAGATCCCTAAACATATTTTAAATTATGCGCTAAAAAAATTGTAGCTCCGCAACCGCGCAAGTGGGCCCCGCCTTTTTGGGCTCGTCGGAAAGAGTGTTTATCCGTCTTCAAATTTTCCGCTTCAGTTAGGTCTTCCATTCAGAAAAAAGCGTACAAAAAGAAAATGTTCACTTTGAGGCCTTCGACTGGCTACGTCCGCCGTGTTGCTCCAGCATGCCTCGCCATTGGCCCGATCCTAGTTCCGGGAGAGCGTCATCTGCTGCTTGCGCGTTGCGAGGTCACGGCCGTAGAAAATCGCGCTACTTAGTGACGCTTTAGTTTGGCAGCTCTGCTGCAAGTGGAACCTCAATCATCAGGTTACGAGAGTATGCCGCGCTCGTCACGAACATCGCGAACACACGTCTCAGACCGACCGAACTCGTGCGACCCGTGGTAAGAGGTTGTCAGTGCTTTGGACCTCGTGACGAAGAACACTCTTTGTACTCGCGATCGAGGATGACGC
>JALIZH010027657.1:0-22204 GCA_030522465.1 Rhipicephalus appendiculatus
GACTAGATAGATAGATAGATAGATAGATAGATAGATAGATAGATAGATAGATAGATAGACAGACAGACAGACAGACAGACAGACAGACAGACAGACAGACAGACAGATAGATAGATAGATAGATAGATAGATAGATAGATAGATAGATAGATAGATAGATAGATAGATAGATAGATAGATAGATAGATAGAAACGATCAAAGTGCCTGCAGTCGCCAAGAAATGCTCCGCATTTAAAATGGCTGGTGCACGTTTAATCAAGTGTAAATATAAGCAGCAACTGGCTTCACGAAAAAGTATTGGCTGTAGATGATACTAACCTCAATATTTGAATGGGTATAGCTATTGATTACAAGGACGTACCCCACCCCAGCGCACAACCTTACATCACACCATGCTGTGCACTTGTGCATATGGACACCATAGTCTCGCTGTGTGGTATAAATATAAATATTGCGGGTATCACGGTGATGAATCACGTTTATGCCGCAAGCGCCAGCAAGACGAGCATAGAGGGTACGGCATGCGCTAGCTTGATTTTAAATGCGCAGCAGTTCTTTGCGAAGCAAATGAACTTTGAGCGCTTTTATCTACGTATCTATATGTCTTTCTATCTCGGCGTCGATGGCACAGAGGTCACCGGCAACACGCGTTTGCCCTTTGATACCGCAACGCTCGAAAGCCTGACTCTTCTGTTCCAGCAGCTCCCACGCAGCTCGACAACAATTACCACACTGCCTGACTTGTCCTCGTCGATAGCGTACTTTGGTGATTCTCCAACGCAAAATGTTAATGCCTGGATCAATGACATTCGCCGTGTACAACAGCTTGCCGCATGGGACGACGCTACCACTCGCCTTATTGCTGCAAGCAAACTGAAAGGCCCAGCTCTAAATTGGCATTTAGCTTTTGCGCATAATCATCTGACGTGGGAAACGTGGAGCGCAGCCTTGAAGGAAGCATTCTCGTCAGAGCTAACCCTCTTCGAGTGGCAGGAACGCGTCATCAAGATTAGACAAGGCCCAGGCATGAGCCTACAGGAGTACGCTTACGCGAAGCTACGGGAGATTGAAAACTGCCCCGTAATGCTAGCCGACGCCCAGAAAATTGACTACCTACTGCAAGGCCTCAACGAGCCGCATATTATTGCAGCAATCGCGGCTAATCGACCTTCGACGATACGAGACTTCATATCCACGTGCACAAGCCTGGACAAGTGCACTCCCCATATGCAACACACGGCAAGTGCAAACCCACCGGTATGGCCTTCCCTGCAGTCAGTTCGAAGTGGCAACCTAGGACATCAGCAGCCCAGTTTTCAGCCACCAGCACCGACAACAGCTACAACAGCGCAGCCAAGGCAACGCATTTCCGCGTTGCCCAGAGAAGAACAGGAACGCCACTATAAAGCCATTTCCGCACGCTATGGGGCCTC
Source organism: Rhipicephalus appendiculatus (assembly GCA_030522465.1). Classification (NCBI taxonomy): domain Eukaryota; kingdom Metazoa; phylum Arthropoda; class Arachnida; order Ixodida; family Ixodidae; genus Rhipicephalus; species Rhipicephalus appendiculatus. The sequence goes on from JALIZH010027657.1 coordinate 1,435, forward strand.
AGCATTCCGCAGAGGCCAAGACATAACTCAAGCAGTCTGCTACAAGTGCAATCAGTTGGGGCATTTGGCATCGGCATGTCCTTCGCGTATACCAAGTCACCGAGAACCCAATCGTCGCTCACCCCTGGCGCCGGACAGCCACTAGCCTTACACAGTTTGCCCGGAACACTGGAAGGTTCACAACAGCTGTGCCCATTTTTCACGGCGACCGTTACAGGAGTCCGAGAGCACGACGCTTACCCAGACTCTGGCTCGAAAGTTACATTGATTTCCAAAGCCATCCTTCCCTCTGCAATGGTGTTGCCCTGGACCAATCTACCTCTTTCCGTTGTTGGAGGTAGTACAGCACTACCGGTTGGGTCAGCCCTCCTGAAGATAACTATTAGCCCTATTTCTGGTGTGGTGGAGGCAGCAGTTTTGGAAAACAACATTCTTCCCCTTATTTTGGGTGAAGACTGGTTTGCGGCCGCGCAAGTTCGCTTGGTCTTTCAGCCACCACAACCTACTCAGATCCAACACCCAGCCACGGGTATAACGCTCCTAGCCACTCAGCGTCTGTTTCCGCAAATGGCCAATGCGGTAATTTTAGCCCATTCAAAGCGTTTCCCGCCGGCTAAAGCACCACAAGACTGCCTTCAACGAGAGTCATTGCCGGTGCCAGAAGCGCCTCGTTGGCAATCTTTGGCCGCAAGCACATTGTCATCGCACCGAACCTCTGCCGCGCCACACGCTTGCACTACCGTGCCGGTAGCCATCCACCCTGACCTACCACCAGCCAACTTAGGCTGTGAGCTCTCCCCTGAACATCAATCGGTCATTGCTGGCATTCTGGCTAGGAATAACGCACTGTTTTCTCGCCATGAAGATGATGTCGGCTATCCGGGAGAAAAAGAGGAGCTACAGCCGTGAGAAGAAAAGAAGCCTGAGCCGAAAGAAAAAGAGAAGCCAAAGTCCCGAAAGGAGAAGCAGAAGCAGGAGTCTGAAGAAGAACGGAATTCTCAGCAGAGAAAAGAGGCGGAGCCGCAGTCGTGAGAAGCGAAGCAGAGAGAAGAAAAGGAGCAAAAGTCAAGAAAAGAGGAGTCACAGCCGTGACAAGAAGAGAAGCCTAAGCCGAGAGAAAAAGAGAAGCAAAAGTCGCGAGAGGAGAATGAGCCGTAGCCAGGACACAAGTCGCCGCCGCAAGGAGAGGAAGAGGAATCGGAAGAAGCGAAGTCCAAGCAGAGAAAAGAGGCGGCGCCACAGCCCACGCGCCCGCAGCGTGTGCGGCAGCTTCTCTTCACCTGCAAACTTTGTGCTTGAGTGAGTGTGGACACCACGTGAGACCAAGGGACTTGGTCATCCGAGGAGAGGTGAAATGTGAGTGACGTACTAGCGCACTTAGCGGGAACCAGCCAAACAGCCGTCACAGTGTGTTTCCGCTTCCGGGGTTCGTCTCTGCGTTGCAGTGCGACGAGCTCGGCAGTCGAGCCATGGACACTGACGTGCGAAGACGTGTACCATAATGTGTGTACGACAACTTAGCTCAATTAAATAGTTGTTTGTTATTAAGCTCCGAGTCTCTCATTGAGCAGCCCAAGCCTCACAGCAGGAATCGAACCCACGCATTCTGCGTGGCAGTCAAGTATTTTATACCACAGATCCACGCCAGGTCTTGAAATTCCTTCGGAAATAATCCCTATGCAGGAGTAATGGCGGTGCAATATCAAATGTGGTTGCAGCGCTGGCTATCTAATTTTATAAAAAAGTCAATTAGTATTAAAGGTGCACTCCTATCACAAAGGCGTCACGTCGAGTTTACGCGAATCGTGGTTCCAATGTTGGCTCTGGTTTATAGCAGTTTATGAACATCACATCTGGATTCCTATGATTCATCAAGGTATATTCAAGCGTAGCTCGACTCCGCAACCACACCCTAACAAAAGTTACATGTGATATTCACATCATCGGACCGTGATGGGCATTTGTTTTGATAATACTGACGTCTGTGCTGTAACGTGAGTGCTGATGTCACGTCACGTCAGACCATAAGTTACCCTTTAAGCGCCAGTGCCGTCGACGTTCCTGGTAAGCCCACTATATGCGCACAACTACCACACTTAAAAAGATGCGTCAATCCACCTCGTAAAACTTGGTTCAAGGCCGAAAAATGCAGCATAGACTCACCGAGTGCTTGGCATGAAACTGATTCACACAAAGCGTGGGATCTGCCAAATTTTACTGTGAAAGCAATCATATGGACACCCTCAGCTGAGTTTTGCCGTCGCCGTCATGTCCCGAATATGTATATGTATTTCTATATATAAAAAGGCATAAATAAAAATTCCGCAGAAAAAAATTCCAAACTACCTCATCGGGGATTCGAACCAGCGGCTCCTCGCTCCGCACGCTGCAGCGCTAGCCAACACAGCCACGCGCCATGCTTTTTACTTCTTTATTGCATGGAAATGCCATCAAATCTTGCCATATAGTTCCAATACACTTCATGGTTTCAGAGATTCGCTCACATGCCCACATGCAGAAAATGCATATTTCACACCGTCCAACGAATCTTCAAAAGTCCGAATCTTCAGAAGTCCAAGCCACTGCGGAACAGGGTCAGAAGTCTCAACAACACTACGAACATTGGCTGCTTCTTGTCGAAAGGCAAACTTTGTAGAGCGAGGTGGTTCAGCATGTCTATCGATCATGTGGCTCCTCCATAATGAGTAAAGACCCAACAACGTGATTAAATCATATGGCGGATTATTGTTGACGCTCTTTTTGAACGGGAAGGAACCTAACACCGTGAGCTGTAATGGACAATTGTTTCCTGGTGGTTCTCTTAAGAATGTCACGGAAATTAAATGCATCACGGCAATCAATAAAACAATGCTTCATTGTTTCAGGCTGGTTGCTTGTGCCAGCGAAATAACGGCGAGCTATTCATATGAACCATGTGCCGCTCGCGCTACGCAGATCTCGGAACACTTTGAGCGTGTTTTCTATCACGCAACGCTTCTACAGTTTCTTGCAAATTTAAAACTGCCCTTGAGACGCGCAGGCGAAAATCGCCCCCGCCTGTACCACTCATAATGTAGAAGGGGAAAAAAATTGGCCGCGTATCTGCGTGCTTCGCTGCAAATGTCGTCGAAAAACGATAGTCTTGTGCCGGCTGTACTACTATGTTTTGCCTTGCCTCAGACAGCGCCTACTCTACGTTGAATTGGCCGCATCTGGCTGGCATTGATAAAATAGAGGAGGCGCTGCGCGAGATATGGACGCCATTGAAAAACATGAGCTTGTGCTGAACCAAGGGCATTACACCGTGACCAAGGGCCACTGCCAGCGGCAGCACCTTGTCATCGGCACAGGGCTTTTTCGTGCAAAGCGTCGCAGTTCGTGCACATCGTCGCATTTTCAGCGCAGGCCTAAAAAGCACTAGGGTCTTTAGAATTGCATACCTATGTATTTTCTAATAAAAGAACACACGTCCTGAAACTTACATATTAATGTAGCACCTCAGGAATGCGTTCACAAATATGAACGCAAACACAAGTTCAAGATGGCTGGGCGTTCAGAAAGTAGTTAAACTTTGGCCGAGTAGCTGAATCGCGTTACGGACATACAGACAGACAGACAGACAGACAGACCGACACACCAAATTTTTGCATTGAAGTATCCCAAGAAAGACTATCGTCTTTAAAAAAAGAACACCGGGCACACTTGGCGTCAGACGCCACCGCGTGGCAGGAGACGCAGAGGGGTCATTCCACGGGCCGCAGTAAAAAAAAAAAAAAAAAAAAAAAAAGAATTATCAAACAGCGTCGAAAAGTCTAACAGTATCATATAATCAATTCTTGGCTAATCCCCCTGAGTAGGTATGAGCCGTGTCAGAGGCAACAACAACAATAACAACGACAGCGTCGGCTTCTGCATTGTGGACACACGCAGCGCGTTGCTCAAATACAACACGTAACAACTCTGACAGTTGTTAGTTCAACCTTGTCCGGTATATACATATGCGTCCTTTTCGAGCGTCCTTTGTGCTGCGGCGGCGCTGCGCAAGTATCGAGCTGCTTGTCGCTCTTCGTGTGACATTCGAATTTCTTGCTATCGCATTAATTGCTTCGCGCTAGTGGCGAAACTCTGACTTTTTTTCTGCTGAGGCCTCTTAGCATGGCCAGCGTTATTCGTCACCTCCTCACCGGTCTCCATCTTTGCCCTTAAGATAACTTTTTGTTGGGCGAGTTGGCATAGGTTCATAATTGCCAAGCATCGAATGAGGCACGGAGCAGCCGATCTGCCAGGCGCCGCACACCTTCGCCCTTTTGGCGCTCCTCTTCTCCATTTCGTCCTGTCTCATTCACCGCTAAGAGTAATTCGAAAGATTTAGTGATTGTGTTTTTGGAGGAAAAACTCAGTTCCAAAGTAGAGAGGGTCACTAATTTTAGGAACGGATTTTCTGTCATCTGCTTCCGCGGCTATTTCTTGTGGAGAACGCGTCGTCTACCTCACTGGCACCGACTAAATGCTCGACGATGAAAGGATGGCAAGTCTGAAGGAAGTGCGGAGCTGGGCAGCGTTTTTGTTTCTCTTCGGTTTTATTTTTGTTTCCTCCGTTCTGTCTTCCCTTTTCTTTCGTACAGTTTATTCTGTATTTTATTGCGATAACAATTACATGGACACTCTCGGCTGGTGTTTGCCGTTGACGTCGGCGTCGCCGTCACGTATATGTATCTATCTATTTATAAAAGCCAAAAAAAATGTTTCCGCCGCGTGGCATCGAACGAAGGACCTCTCGCTCCACAGCGCGCGGCGTTATTCCGCTGAGCCACGAAAGCACACGTCATTCAACGTTCAAACGGCGAGCTACTTATATATACCACTTACCGCTGGCGGTACGCCGTTCTCGAAGGAAATATTAGCGTGTTGTCAGAATCACCAGCGAGATGGCGAGATGGCGGAAAGGGCGCGCTCGGCGCCCCGCTTGTCGCGACGTGCGTGCTCATGCGCTCGTCTCCCACGCGTACTCTGCCCCGCGGGGCTAGACGCACGTGCGCGAGCGCGCTTATCTCACTGTGGGGGAGAAATGTACCTCTTGGGCTTTCACGGAGCGATTGCGTTCTAGTTACCGAGCGCACGTTGGTCACTTCGCTAGCAGTAGAGTTTGCGAAAACTGCGCGCTTTTCAAACACAGCGATGTAACAACCGTGACACTTCTTAGTTTGCACTTGTCTGTACCTGCGAGTTCGTTTCGTGCGTCATTTTTGTTTGAGCAGCGCGTTAAGTGTCAAGATGTGAACGTAGTTAGCTCGCCCTCGTCCTGTGTGTGTAGTTATCGTGCATCATGTGTGCGTGAGCAGCGCACTGCACGTTTCGATCTGCTTGCCATTCTTCGCTTTACATTCCAATTTTTTCGCTATCGCATTCATTGCTTCGCCTTGCGGCGAAACTGTGACTTGTTTTTCTCTTTATTTCTATTTACTGCTATTTTCTTCCTATTTTTCCTTTCTTTCTCTCTCTTTATAGCTTGCTTGCTTTTTTTCTATTTTACACGTGGTTTTGTCTGCATTACGCCAAGCGATGACACCATTCCTATTGAAGATATGTCCACCATGTGAATGGTGGATTCCACCATCAATCATTATGGTGGATTATAGTGCTGGAATATGGTGGCACATGATGTACACTGGCGTATGGTAGATGCTCGCACATGATGGATGTTGGGGAGTAAGGGAATGCGATACGGCTCTACAGCGTCAGACGCATCATGCCTACATGCCACACAGAAGTAATTTTAAAGAAGGCAATGTAGAAAGCATCAATACAAAAAAGAAACAAAAAAAATCCGGGCCATCTCCACGAAGTCAATGCCGATGAGTGGGGCGAAGCTCCAACGCTTATCGGTAAAACCGTGAAACATTCGCGTACACATCATGTAAAGAGTGACACGTTGCTGTAGGGTGATTGTATATACACTTATATATACAATGTTTATTATTTACATATCGCTGCAATTATATACATAATGTACATGGTGTTGGATACATAATGATATTTTACTTCACGGGCCACAAAGAAGGGTTGTTCCCAATGAGCTCTGTGACCCGTTTCCCTTTGAAGATTACAGCTTCGTGGTCAGTGAAGTACGTGGCGAGGGGATCTTGAATTATAGGATCAATGCAAAGTTGGAGGAGGCAATGTCCATACAGGTCCCTCTGATGGTTGTGGGACGCTACAGTCGTACGAACTGCACTAGAGATCGTAACGGGACACCATGTGTGGGACTAGCTGCGCCGCTGGTTTTGCCTCTGGGGTGTTCATGATGAGTAGCTGCGTGGTGATGTTCGCTTAGTGAGATCCAGGTGAAGATGGCGGCGCGCCATCTAGCGGGCGCCGTTTCAGTTATAGCACAGCCGATGACGCTGACATGATGGCAGCGTCATCGTCATCGCACTAGCGCCACAGCACAGCTGCGCCTCTAGCGGGAGCAATGAGAACTAGGGTACACGGCGCGAGGGACATAGCCCCGGCTAGAGGAGCTTCGCCCCTAAAAGCCACATGAAAAGAAAAAAAAAAGAACAAGAAACATACGGCAACTTCGAGTATAATACGGCACCTTAAGATCCCGTGTTAAGTACATGGTAACTACGTCACAATCACGCATGTGTTGCTCTTTGTAGAGGGAGCTCTCTCATGAGCTACAGCTACAAAACAGCTTCGCAAAAAAAAAACGGATGCAGTGCGCGGGAAAAATATACCATCATATTAGTTTAGTAAAGCGTACGAATGGAAAAATATGTGTTCTACCAGTCACAGAAGTGCTGGTGAGGGCGACCGGCGACAGTCGGTGACCGGAGGCGTTTGCTGGAAGCGCGTCGCAACGATGCTCATCGCTTCTTGTTCACACACCGTACACAATAAAAAATGCTACAGTGTCACGAAAAGGAAAGCATTACTCACTATTGCTGTAACAAACTCTTGCGGATGTGGCAAGGACGAGCAAAAGACACCAACCGGAGTTCATTGCATTTGTTCGTCTATTCAATCTTAAAAACAAAAGAAAGAAACAGCAGCAGTTTGAGCATACAGAAATAGCACATGCTATACCCAGTGATTTATTTAATGCGCCTCATTTATTAGCGAACCAAAGGCACTTTCGGCGTTTCTATCTGCGTATCTGTCTATCTATCTACGTATCTATCTATCCATCTAGCTGCCCACATCTGGGTGCTCTCGTGATCGCCTCCTTAACTTGGTGTAGGCCAAAATTATTATAGGAGGGTAAGAGGGCTCGATAAATATGACTGTCTGGTCATGACACGAATAACGCGCAAATCCTTTCGCGTACATTGTCAAACCATTTTTTTCTAGACACGTGTGGCACGTGCCCTTATACCTAGGGGCGCAGTTTGCAGGTATGCACCACAGGCGATTGACTGTTCATATCTACCCAGGAACGGCGAGAACAGACGTTGGCAATTTAAATGCGAAAGTGGTAAGAAAAAAGGGACATCGCTAGTCTTGACCGCATGAATCGAATGAAGAAACGTTAGGATGCCAGCAAATCAAACCAAAGCATTCTGCGTGGCAGTCAGGCTATTTTACCACACTCCTTGACTAGGCAGCTTTGCCTAGGAAGGCAGTGAAGCCCACAAGACGGTAGTTTTTCGTTTGCTTCGTTTCTCGCGCCCTTTGTTTCTCACTGCGGAAAAGGAACACGTGCGAAAGGTATTTAGCCTTGCGAAGGAAAAGTGCAGAAAACGATCCTTGGGGATTAGTAGGTTATCTGCACTGGGCACGAAAGGATGAATCCCATGGAGTTTATCAGTGGACTGGCTGTTGGTCGGATAAAGTTCAACTGCGGGGACTAGCAGTTGCGCGGTAAAAATGTAAATGTGAGATAAATGTTAGTCCATTGAGGTGATCTGTGGGGAATAACAGTTAGGTTGTAGAGGTAACTGCATAGATTCTTTTAGACCAGGTGCCGTTAGTCCTTAAAGCCATTAACGGTTGTGGCAGCCACATTAGTCGCCAAAGGGATCAACCATTTTTACACCCTTTTGAACCTTTGGGCGTAGGTTCTTCTCGTCCGAGGTGTAAAACATGGAAAGACTTTCAAAAGAACGTTACAGTTAAAAACACCGGAAGCGATTATGTCCATCTTGAAATATTCTAGTTTTCACCTGTACGTGTTCAAACATTATCTACGCGCTCTATTGCTCACTGTGTCACAAAGTGCACATTGCCAAAGCAGCTCAGTCTGTTTATATTAGATTAACCGGGCATTGTGACACTGAAGAAATTAACCGAAAGCAGTTGTATAGTGAAAACTTCGATGAGCATGAGCTTTCCATTCCAGTGTAAAACTTCCGGTCCCCGAGAGACAGTGACATCTTATTCACAAGTTTAATACACTCCCGCAACAGGTATAAACATTTAAAAGCAGCCTTTGGATATTTCCGACGCAGTATGGAACAAAAGGCACACGTGAGCGCTTTTACTTATGATTTTTACTCGTTCTGGTCATTCAATTCGGATCAGTTGTAGCGCACGTGTGGTGTATTCTTTGGAGCAATATAATAACCCAATGTTTCTCAAACCCAACTGACCTATGATTCGGCGCAAGCATCTATTTATGAATTTCTACTTTTAGCGTGTGCTCATTAAAGCATTACCACATCAGTTTAAGTTGCAGAAGCGCAATGCGAAGGTTATTTACGTATTTATTTATTTACTTGTTTATTTATTTACTTCTGTTTATTCTTAGTGGAAGGGCGATGAGCTGCGCAGTTCCTTCAATTTATGTGGTAAATATGAACTAGGAGTTTTCTGCTGAGTAGGTAATTGATGACTAGGCAAATGTTCGGCGAGTTACGATATGTTGACATGTGACTCCCGGGGTTACAGTTGCGTCAGCGAATTCGACAATTTTACCAGCTACCGTAGGAGCTCAGCCTCTGTGGCTACGGTAGTTTTTCAAAGTATTTGAATGTAAAGCCCGTAACTGATGATGCTAGCTTGATTTTGAGGATGTGATTTCTTTGAATTTAATTGCGAAGGACCTGGGTATATGCAGTTTCACTGTAACAGACCATGAGAGCTGGCGAGTAACGTTGGCACAAGTGAACAAGAAATTCTGGCAAGAATGGCCGAGCCAACAAATAATCTGCTAAAATATTTTAGACCTGCGATGGTGAATGTTAGATAACTTTGTGGGGATGTGTTTGATGGACAATATTAACGAGAGCAATCTTTATGACGCTTGGTTGGGGTTAGCCCTGATGATGAAGCCGACACTGATTTAACAAAGCTTAACGGTAGCACGAAGTGCAATATCAGCCACAGTACCAGCATTTCAGCCATGGTTAGCCGACGTTCGGCGAAGTCAGGCCCCATTCTAGCGTGCTACGTGCGTCGTGACCAGCGTACCAGGCTCCACATAACATGAAGCATACAATTAGATTATCTCGCAATCGGCGTCTGTAGTTCGTATCTTTCTTTAGGGAACATGTGAAATTCTTCAATCATCACAAGGGATTTCCCGTCACTGTCCCATGTTATTCGTCGGAAAACTTCCCTTTATATGATCGTATTTAAGGGCTTTGTTTAAAGCACGGGTTCCCAAACTGGGATCCGCGGAACCCAGGGGTCCCGTGAAGGACATCAGCGGTGCAGTTTCTTCACTTTATTTGGGAAACATGAACTAGGAGTTTTCTGCTGAGGAGGTAATTGATGACTCAAGCAAATGTTCGGCGAAGTTACGGTATGTTGACATGCCCCCACTTGGCCCCATTACCAACTAATTAATTTATTTACAGAAGCAAAGTTGCTTTGCATTTATCACTTAACTAAGCCATCGCACGCCGCATCGGAACATCGGGTGTCTGCGGGTAGCGAGACACCCACGTGGTAGCAGCACTAGAGGTTCGTCGTCTAGTGCGCGTCATGATTACTTCCCCTACTTATGGCCCTGTGCTGAGAGAACGGGCAGAGTGCTCGTCATTCATGCTTGTGAGCGATCAAGCCAGTTCAAATTACATTAACGGGCATCCCGGCGCATTATTAATGGCTCGAGGTGCGTCCACGATCATGTGGCACAGTTTTCAACTTTTCATACACGGTGATTTGCTCTGCTTTATGTCGGTTTTGTAATTAAAACGTGCAACGAGCTTTCTGACACGCATAAGACGCCCCCCCCCTTGCGTTTGATGGGCTTCATGCTAAAGAAAAAGTTCGGGGTTTCGCAGCATTTCGCAAAAGTCGTTGTGGTTCCCCAAGGCCAGAAAGTTTGAGAATCCCTGGTTTAGAGTACAGTAAACGACCACAAATGTAACATTAAAACAAATTTAGTGCAGCTCGCACCGGGTCACGCAAGGCTGGGGGCACAGAAGAGCTGGTGGTTACCCTAGATGATCATGGCTTGGCTATGCTTTTACCCTCTCGCCTCTCTTTTTTCCCACTCTCTGCTACACTACTTTACACTCCTCTCTTTTTTTCTTTTTTGTTTCGCGTTATTCCTATTTCTGTCATTATCTCTCCAGTTCTTTCTCTTTCTCGCTCCTTCTGTATTTCTTTTGTTTCACTTTCTCTGCCTATTTCTGGCTTCCTATTTCTATCTCCTTCTCACTCTCACTCAATTTTTTATCTCTCTATTTCTCCTTTTCTCTCCCACTCTATTTCTTTCTCTCTATTTTTTCATCTCTCTCACTCTATTTTTTTCTTTCTGTTTCTCCTTCTCTCTCTCGCTCTATTTCTTTCTCTCTATTTCTCCTTCTCCCTCTCATTCTATCTCTCTACATTTCTCCTTCTCTCTGGCATTCTATTTCTTTCCTTCCCTTTCTTTAATTTCCTCCCTTTCTTTCTCTTTCTGTCTTTATTCCCTTTTTTCCTATTAGTTTCTATGCATTTTCTCTATGCTATGTTTTACTCTCTCCTTTCCTCTCTTCTCACCTCCTCACCTTCAATTCTCTTTGCCACCCCTTTACATGGCCACGGTAGGCTTTGCTAGCATGCCTCGATAGCCAGTGGTTAAAATGCTCGCCTTCAGATCGTGGGTACGCGGGTTCAAATGTCGGCTCGCTAAGAAATTTTTTCTCCAATAATTTCTGTCTTTTGCTTACTTTTCCTTTCGTTTTCTCTCTCTGTACTTGTTTTTTCTCCCAAACAGGGTTATTGAATCTCTTGCCGGACAATCGGCGCATGTAAACCGGGAGTGAAGCAGAAGACGAGCAAGAGGACGAAAATGATGAGAGAGCGTGTGCCGGCTCATGATGATGATAAAGTTCCACCTAGACACACGGCAAGCCTCGAGCATAACAGCTGCGCTGTTAAAAATCGCGCCTTGGTTTTGTTGCTCGCTTAGCACCACCACACCTTCTCTTCAGAACTTTACATACGGTTCTTGGTGTAAGCATAATGCAAGCCTTCCAGAAGAGAATACATGTGCTCTTTGTCAGGTTGATCTTCGATCTCTCTTCTTTCCAACCATTTCGAGAGCCTGTTTATGCCCGTCCAAACTTGCCCAACGTGAATGAAAGTCCAAAATCCTATTCGAATGTTGTCTGAATAGGCAGAGTAAATCTTGGTGAACCCGCCATGGTGGTCTAGTGGTTATGGTACTCGACTGCTGACCCGCGCAGGTCGCGGGATCGAATCCCGGCCGCGGCGGCCGCATTTTCGATGGAGGCGAAAATTCTTGAGGTCCCGTGTGCTTAGATTTAGGTGCACGCTAAAGAATCCCAGGTGGTCAAAATTTCCGGAGCCCTCCACTACGGCGTCTCTCATAATCATATGGTGGTTTTGGGACGTTAAACCCCTAGATATTATTATTATTATTATTATTATTATTATTATTATTATTATTATTATTATTATTATTATTATATTAAATCTTGGTGAGAAATGTTGGTGCAAAAAAAGTTCGATTTCCCGAGACTTGTGCAAGTTATCACTCCTTCTTGATGAACGCCACACGTCTCAGTGAACTGCCAGAGACTCGTATTTGCATCTTTCTCGGGACGTGTGTTTGAACAGGTAGGTTTTGATAGTGTCGCTGATCGCTAGCTCATCGAACAGAGATACCAGCTGAATTTAGAAAGCGGCGGGTAGTGCTTGTAGAAGTGGGTTTGCGCGAAGGCTTTCCCTAAAAGCACAGTAAAAATAATTTTAAAAAAGAAGCGCTTGCTCCTGGCCCACTGCAACGTACAAGCGTTGTTACGACCAGATTTGTCGACTCATCGGCACGGTGCATAAAAGGTGCCACAACTATATGTTCAACATAAATCGGTTTATTCAACAAGCAGATCCTCAGTGCGGCAGTCACGACTTGTAATCATGGGGAAAGTGCACAAGATCGAGTTTTCGCTCCTTCTCTGTTGTTGGGTGTGTGTAAGCGCGATACAGAGACGTCAGTATGCTGGCGCCATGGTTACCAAATCGTTGCTGGTCTGTACGCCTGTCTCTTGCGGAGGTGGAGCACTCAGCGAAAGGGTTTGGTTGGAGGGGGTGTACAAACATAACCATTGGGGAAGTGGTCGCTTCGTCATTTGGCCCTGTTTGGTTTGGATTATAGGCGCAAAAGCAACTGCTTTTACATGAGACGGTCACGAGGACATATGGGTTTAATGTCATGTACATATTGCACTAACGAAACCATATTTTTTTAAATGCGTTAAATCTAAAAGCGGATAAGATCAGGCAGAGGTAGTAGTGTATCATGCGTTGAATGTAACTGTAGGTTTAGTGGTATGTGTAAGATTAAAATACTACTCTGCACTTGTGTTTGTTTTTTCGGCATATGAACCCGCAGCCTAAATGTGTGTTACTCTTAATGGCTCATGATATCTTCCGCACCAGCTGTTCACCATCTGTCAATGAGTTGTGTCTGATGTGCTTTTGCCCTATTCGAAATTGAACAAAACTTTTCTCAACGAAATGTTCCTTGATAGAGCACGTCTTCCATTCATCCATTCATCACGTGCACGTTTCTTCAGTAGGACATATTTGCTGTCGCTAAATGCCCATTCTCTTTGACATATAAAGGTGAGAGTTTTACGAACAGCTTGTGTCCCATCCTTAATAGCTGCATTCCTCTTTGAAATATTTGCGTCCTTTGCTGCTGCGGAATATCAGTGCACCGTTCCATTGCTCTAAATCAAAACGTGGCTTTCACCCTTGACAAATGAACTCGTCTTTTCCGCTGTTGGCCGTGATGCTACGCTTACTAAGTCGCCATTGGTTCGTTCGTTACTATCATTTAATTAGGGACACCGTAGCAAATAGATGAGATATGAATATAAGTTATTATTCATATTTGGCATTGATAATTTTTCATTGCTATTCACAAGACACAACATTTAACTGTGATACTGATACACACTGTGGTAGTCCTATTTTGCTTTCGCGTGAACCTTCAAACTCACTGCTTCCGTAAAATGTTCTATAATTATTGCACCTTCTTGTTTGCGCGAAATTCTTGTTTTATAAGTTTGTGTGAGTTATGTTATCTTTTGTTTGTTTCTTTTTTTTAAGGTGCGCCCATGAATGCAAATAAATTGTCTCAAATCTTTCATAAAAAATATTCTCGATCACATGTTCATATGCTACCATAGGGACGTTGCAGTCGCGGTATTGAGATTTTTCTTTGTGTACGGTAGCCTTTTGTCGCAGCAGGTGATAATGTTATGGTAAATATGGCACGACAACGAAATCATTATAAGAACGTATGTAAACGTACGTTCACAACATGAGTTGTGTTAGTTTGTGTTCTAAAGCCTACTCCTTGATTTGGGGATATAACCTAGCGAAATAATATCCGACCACTTGCTGGCGCACTTAGCGAAAAACAAGGAGCCATAAAACAGAAGCAAACAAAAACAAAGAAACCTAAAATATAACCATGAACGAACCAAGGTAATTAAAAAAAACAGCGTCGAGGTGGCAGACCACACAATAAAACAGGGACATCCTCGTTCTTGTGAAAACTAAATGCGGGAAGATAAACAAATGCCCCCCCCCCCCCTCACGAAAAAAAAAATCAACACACACGGGAATAGCACATGAAGGCGAACAAAACCAACAAACGAGTCAAACTCAGCGCCGGTTAGTAGAACTGAAGGCTTGCTTACGCAATTATCTTCAGCTTTCCTAATGAAAAACGCTTCGACAAATTCTCGTTCGGTCCTGTCTTTTGCTTTTTTTCAAAATTTGGTGCCGTTGAAAGTTGGCGTACAGCCGCAATGCTTGCGGTGTTCGACCAAGAAGCCACCGGCTTTATTACGTACCTTGAAATTGTGCTCTTTTGCTATGTTGTTAAAACATCAGCCTCTTTGCCCTATGTAACGGCGGCCAAAAAAGGTTGCGCATCAGCGCTAGCATTGTGATCCCTGTAAACATGCAATTATTTCTTTTAAATGCGAATGCATTTCTTAGTCGGGCTATGTCAGGCGAATCCGGCGGCGTCCGCGGAGGAGGAGGATAGGTTGAGGAGGTGTCCGCGTGCCGGCAGGTGTTATCTCTCTGCTCTCACTCCCTCTCCCATAGCAACAGTTGCGGGCGCGCGCGCTTATCCTCGCCGCTAGCAACAGGAGCATGTGGTGCGAGAGAGTGTAGGAGAGGGTAGGTGCACTGCTTCGCCGCTCCTTCTCTCGTTCGCTGGCTGGGCGCCTCTCAAGGCGATGGCAGAAGTCGGTGTCGGCGCAAGAAATGCATTCGCATTTCCTCACGATTCCCTTCGGGGAGGTGGGGGGCATTTTTTATAACGTCTTCGGTGCTTTATTCGTTGTTATTTTGTCAATCTTATCAATGTTTTGGTAGATATGTCCAAGTATGGTGCATAAAAAGGCCTGTTGAAGTGCAAATAGACTCAATTGTAAGTGGGCGCTCGTCTGTGTTCAATGTGTCTCCTTATGTTCGTTTAAGTCGCGCTGCATTTCGTCGGATTAACCCTTCCTCCAGCTTGCGCGATTACGACCGGACTTATTTGCCTGATTCATAATCCAGTTCATTAGAACAGTAGATTAAAATTTTCTCACGCTCCCAGTCGCTAGCGTGCTGTTTAATTCAACTGGCAGAACAACCGCCACATAAGGCGTTGCTCCCAGGCTTCCAACGCTGAACTGAAGGGAACTTTTGTGAAGCAGAAAGGTTTTTTTCCGCGAACATTGGTCAAAAACAAATACGAAGTGGATTGTGTGGTTACGTACCCTGTGGCGATTGCTGTAACGGAAATTTCGGGTCTCCACAGAAGGCAAACACCATTCACATACTAATTTCATTTCTTCAGCAATAATACATACATATGCGTGCATGTACCCAATTATGGATCTCGATTTACGTGGTACAACTCCTCAAACTTAGTTCAATTGAATTCACTGTTTATTTGTCTTTTAAAGAAGAGAAAGAGGACGAACATTTGCGTTCGAAACTTTGGGACTGGTAACCGCACCAAGAATCTCATTTGTGGCTCCAAAGTGAGGTTTCACCTCCTGTATAGCACCACTGCAGGCATAAAAAAACTGACTCGTAGTCAAGGTCTTAGCGCATGAGACATCGGTATCAAATTAGCATACAGATACTCTCAGCAGACACTGCTTATGTTCAAGTGACTGTTCCCACAAGGTAAATAGTTTGAACGGGAATAGCTGCACATGCGTTCGCGAACACTCTCAAGCCAAGTTCGTGGACAGGGTCTAAAATCTTTAGCGGAGGTCAGGCGGAGTTGTGGACTACCGATGCATAGTTAACCTGTGATCATATATGAGAAATGAATTCAATTTCAAGCTTACCTGTGCTGCACCGGGCGAATCACCTCAGTTAACTGTGACTCTTTGCACACAACGGGAGGATGTTAAGCAGTAGAAGCCCGTCGAAAATTTAATGCAGAGTGCTGCACAAGGTCTATACTACTTAACGTAAAAGGTAAGGTGGAGTCGTAGACATCTGACATATAGCCCATTTTTTATCTTTTGTGAGAACAATATTAATGCAGCATACGTATAATGTCTCCACACCATTGTTTGTTTTCCCAAGGCATTTCTCTTGTCTAAACATAGTGCCTCTGAACAGGAAATGTTCGTTATGCCCCATAGAAAGCCTCAAACTTGTAGTAGTGGAGCCGGGTCAAAACTGGACACACGCATATATTGATGTTGACTCTGTTCTCTGTATGTAATGATTCTCACATGAAGAGGCTTGGTACCTATAAGTCGATTCTCAAGCCGGAGGGGTGGGCAGGCTCTAAACTCTTTCAAGAAGAAGGCTGGTCGGAGAGGTGGAGATTTGAACTGTAGTCAAACTTTGATCATACGAGAGACCTGAATGAACGCCGCCCCATATACTATCTGCACCCTACCCTATCGCCTTCTTAAAAAAATATTTTAGTAAAATGTTGCTTTTTTTACACATCGTTTCAGTTGTTTATATAAAGTGTGATCCAAGCATAAGCTTGGTATCAGCCAACGGACTTAGGAACGTTGTATTCTGCTTTATTGGCAGTAACCTTTCGGGTCAGTGCTATTGGCATCAAAATGAAACGGGAACAGCGTGCCATTCATCACCAATGACAGGCGCGCACATGCGGTTTCGCGCCACTGCGATATGCCAATACAATGCGATATTTTCACTTGTGTTTTAGTACTGATATTCCAAAGAAAAAAATAACGCTAAAAGAAAATAATATTGAAACGACCAAAAGCGTTCTGGACGCCCACGCCGGCCATTATTATAACCATAACATCAATCAAAACTAGAACAGAAGCGGAAGTATCGCACGATAGTGCATTGTTGCTTTTACGGCGCGAAAGAACACCTTCACAAGAAAGGACACGGGACAGAGCGTAAATTACCATCCACGAACGCGCCCTACAAATAGTTTTCTTACGCACTCAAGTGGTATGGCGCAGTGCTGCCGATCCTAATGTGCGCGCCTGACATTAGTAATGACGACTGGATGACGCGCACTTCAGCGTTGATAATGCTTGCCGCCGTCAAAAGTACGTAGTGGCGACTCGAGAACTACCCCTCGTGTTCGCTAAAGGCTGAGGAACACTGATGTTTCTAGAAATAATTTTGATGCAATCTCATTTGCCAATTTTCTCGATTACTTATCTTAATCTGAATCTGCCGCTCCAACTTCTATGGTAGCACGAACCATACCTTGTATATTAAATATATGTGGTCTTAATGCTAGGAGTACTGTAGCAGATAGGGAATTACTAGCGGCTCCAAACGGCCCTACAAGATAAACAGCGTGACGCTCAGAACACTTTGCGCGGCAACCTATTTTCTTGGTAAAACAGGTTCGCGTAAAAAAAAAATCTCCCAGTTGTAGTCCGGAGGTACGTGAGGAGTCCGCCAATTCTTTACTCTAATCCTCCTCCCTCTATGAAACCGTTGTGATGTGCAAGTGCGCGTTTAAAAAGCGCGCGACGCAAACTCCCCCGAAGAAGACGACAACCCACGGCCGTAGCACGTGTGAGCGTGACCACTTTAGGTCCAATGAAGAGCCTCCACGAGGATTTGGAAGCAGAGCCAAGCGTGCAGTAGGGCAGAGCCAGCAGACGTGGCTGAGACGGGACCGAGAGAAGAAGGTGGCCAGGGCGCGGGAGTGGCGGCCAGCAGAGATTCTGCATCAAGGCCGCTGCGGGCTCCCACCTGGACACACACCCAAGCTTCTTCTCATCGTCTGGCGTTGGCCAGGCTTTTCCCCATCGTCTGGCGTTGGCCCGACAAGCCCTCCGTCTCCGGCTTCGTGTTCAAGCTGCGGGCTGACGAACGCCGAAGGGTCGCTGACCTCGACTCGCCAGACGCTTCCTCTTCTCTACCGCCTCTACACAAGTGAGCGTCTCTACCGCATCCCAGCCGTCGCCGTGTGCGTGAGTGCGTCGACTCCTTGCCACCAAAGCCTCCGCTGCAAACTCCGCGTCCCATAAATTGTTAAACTGTCTTTCTCTTCTGAACATTTAGTTCTAGGCACTGTTCGCGTCTTCTGAACTTTTCCTAACCCTTTTAGCTTACTTCTAGTTTTGTATATGCTCTGTTCTTTTGTGTGTTGTTTGTTATCTTTTTTGTCGGGTTTGAATATATTGAGTGTTGTGGGATTTTGTGGACACAAATGGTCTCGTCTCTGATTTATTGGTGACTTTTGCGTCATCTCTCATTACACGAACCTACACGAGAGCTTACGAATTAAATAGCCTCGTCACAAATTGGCGTCCGCGACGACAGGACCAGACCATTTGTGCCACATTTTTTCCACACTAGGATAAAGATGAACAGGGCCGAGCTAGAAGAGTTGGCGAGGCGCATAGGCCTAGAAGGCGAGGAAATGGTGGCTTGGTGCGAAGAACGCGAGACGCGCATTCGCAAAGAAAGAGAGGAGGAAATTGAGTTCGAAAAAGAAATGAGAAAGAAGGAAAGAGAACTAGAAGAGCTAAGAGAAAGGACGTTTCAGTTGCGGCTTAAACTGGCGGAGGCCGAGAAGAGGCGACAAAAAGGTAGAGAGCGGCAGGTACAATTTTCATGTCATAGTGCCAAGGAGCAGGTCCTCGATGTGTATTCCGAGGGTAGGGCCTTCGCGAGCGAAGTCTCTCTGTTGGGTGGCAGTCTTGAAGCCGCCAGCAGCCACACTTTAGGCACTAAGTCTCTCCAAGTAGACGACATGGTCGAGGCAGAGAGCGAGGGCGAGACCAACCGAGGTTTAGGGACAGTGAAAAATAGGGCTTCGCAGAAAAGTCTCAGAGAAGGAACAGCCGAGTTCCTTGGATAGCAATGCGGCATTGCAAACTGGTGCAGCAGAATGCACATTGATCGAAGAGACACATAGTCCTCTAGACATCCCTAACGAAAGGGAAGTAGATGGTTCCAAGAAGTGT
Source organism: Rhipicephalus appendiculatus (assembly GCA_030522465.1). Classification (NCBI taxonomy): domain Eukaryota; kingdom Metazoa; phylum Arthropoda; class Arachnida; order Ixodida; family Ixodidae; genus Rhipicephalus; species Rhipicephalus appendiculatus. The sequence goes on from JALIZH010027657.1 coordinate 20,289, forward strand.
ATTATCAAAGATTGTGAGGTGATCTTTGGAAAAGATACCAAGTCTCCAGTGAATCAAAGAAGTGGCATAGAAACGTGCGTATGCCCGGTAGAGAACTCTAATGCGACAGTCGCAGAGTCTTCCTGTGTACCATTGGCAGTAGTGACCGAGGACACAGGCATGGTCGAGGACCATACAGGTAGCTCGCCTCAATATAGGGCGATGCTTATTTCATGTCAGAGTAGGGAGTGTAGCGTTCCGTGTGAAGAGCAGGAAACTATTCAGTCATTCAGATTGGAAAATAGAGACGAGTTAGATGAAGGATCATGTGACCTGTGCACTAGCAGTGGGCTTCAGAGTTGCACAGATGTTGTGCAGGATGATTTGAGTAAAGATACAAGAGCTAAGTTTTCTATCGTATCATACGAGGGAGCAGATGTTTCAGGCGAGATGGCCAAGGCATTGGAGGTGTATCGGCCAAGGAGAGGTGTTAGAGTGCCGGAGCGAGACATTCGAGCAATGCTGACTAGGTGCTCGTGGTCACGATGCCTTCGATCTTATGGCAATCGCAACCAGTTTGAGAGCACATCTGACTCGAGCAAAGACCAGGTTCTGGAATGGGACAAGTCTCCGAGCAATTCCATGGAGAGGCAGAGAGAAGCGTGTCCTCTAAGATATTTCCTAACTTTACCAGAGCTGTTGTCTCAGGGACAAAGAAAAAGGAGATCTCGTCTTGTGTGGGACGCGATCACCTGAGATAATTGAAGCTAACCGATAGCTGCATCTGGATTTTGACTACGGACATGGAATGATATTGTTTGTACACTTTTTTTAAGTTTTAAACTGGCATTTAGCGTGAAGTGTGACGTGTTTACAGTTTTGGCATGACGCTGGAAATGTGGGGTGGATTAACCAGCATATTTTTGGTGTGAACAATCAAGGTGAAATAAGTGTGTTGGTGTAAGACTGCAGTGGACGCTGGGCAGAACGTGTGTTGTGTGGCAAAACGCGCACTTACCGGCAGTTTTTTTCCTTTGGAAAAAACTTCTCGAAAGGGGGGCTTTTGTGATGTGCAAGTGCGCGTTTAAAAAGCGCGCGACGCAAACTCCCCGAAGAAGACGACAACCCACGGCCGTAGCACGTGTGAGCGTGACCACTTTAGGTCCAATGAAGAGCCTCCACGAGGATTTGGAAGCAGAGCCAAGCGTGCAGTAGGGCAGAGCCAGCAGACGTGGCTGAGACGGGACCGAGAGAAGAAGGTGGCCAGGGCGCGGGAGTGGCGGCCAGCAGAGATTCTGCATCAAGGCCGCTGCGGGCTCCCACCTGGACACACACCCAAGCTTCTTCTCATCGTCTGGCGTTGGCCAGGCTTTTCCCCATCGTCTGGCGTTGGCCCGACAAGCCCTCCGTCTCCGGCTTCGTGTTCAAGCTGCGGGCTGACGAACGCCGAAGGGTCGCTGACCTCGACTCGCCAGACGCTTCCTCTTCTCTACCGCCTCTACACAAGTGAGCGTCTCTACCGCATCCCAGCCGTCGCCGTGTGCGTGAGTGCGTCGACTCCTTGCCACCAAAGCCTCCGCTGCAAACTCCGCGTCCCATAAATTGTTAAACTGTCTTTCTCTTCTGAACATTTAGTTCTAGGCACTGTTCGCGTCTTCTGAACTTTTCCTAACCCTTTTAGCTTACTTCTAGTTTTGTATATGCTCTGTTCTTTTGTGTGTTGTTTGTTATCTTTTTGTCGGGTTTGAATATATTGAGTGTTGTGGGATTTTGTGGACACAAATGGTCTCGTCTCTGATTTATTGGTGACTTTTGCGTCATCTCTCATTACACGAACCTACACGAGAGCTTACGAATTAAATAGCCTCGTCACAACCGTACTCCACAAGATGCCATTATCGCTACGTTGAGAAAAGGATAGACGACCTTTAATGCCG
>JALIZH010027658.1:0-28210 GCA_030522465.1 Rhipicephalus appendiculatus
CAGCTTCTTCTCTAGGTACATTAAAGTGAAGTGTGGCGCTTATCTTATTCGAAATTCAAATGATCTTCCTCAATATCATGTACAACATGCTGAAAGGAGGTTGATCGGTCTCGCGGGCGAAAGGTGCAACACATCTTTCGTTCACGTCGCGCGTTGATGAAGACCTTTCGTGCATGTGCATGATGGGAAAATATCGGGAGAAGAGGAAGGATGGGAGGGGGGTTGTTACGCCCGCATGAAGATAATTGTGATTATCTTTAGCGATCTGCTTAAGAAGAAACCAACGAAAAACACGGAGACAGCGTAGGAACCAACCAGGGCAAGTGTTGGACTTACAACTAAATGTTTATTAAAGAAACCCCACACACAGGAACCAGCAGCACATGCGTAAATAGGCTATCAGAGCTTTGTCACGTTGCACAATTCACAGTACAAAGCCAAGAAACGTGTCAAGGTGGCACAAACAGCCTATTTGCACGAAACACCAAGATATCAACGCCACGTGCACCGTTATCTAGAACCGCAAATTCGTTATCTGTGAGGAAAACTGAGGGATCACTCACACATGACACTTTGCCCCCCCCCTATATATATATATATATATATATATATATATATATATATATATATATATATATATATATATATATATATATATATATATATATATATATATATATATATTTCAAAGGCTTCACAAGTTTCACCTTTACTATTATTTCTTCCTTTGCCAGTGACACTCACTGATTTGAAATCAGGGGCGCAGCCACAGCCTTTGCGGCGCAGAGGCACGTAAGTTTCGAAATTCGCTTGTCATGGGACCGTGTACAGCGGTCAGACGGGCCGATGATTCAATGACAGGCTGCGTGAACACTGCAATCTACTCCCTACGGGCACTGGTGGAAACTCACCTCTGCGCCCCTGATTTCACATCAGCGAGTGTCATTGGCAAAGGAAAAAATAAGATTGAACGTGGAGTTTTTGATGCCCTCAAAAGAAAACAAGGCAGGGCAAAGTGTCATCATGTGTGAGTGATCCCTCAGTTTTCCTTACAGATTAAGAATTCACGGGGCTATACATAGCGGGTCTATGTGGCGTCGTGATTTCGGTGTTTCATGGAAATGTGCTGTTTGTACCACCTTGACATTCACCATGGCTTTGTAGTGTTAAGTGTGCAACTGTGAAACGGGTCAGGTCCTATATTTATGCATGCGCTGCTGGTTAAAATGTGTATGGGGGCTTAATTCTGTAATAATCATTTAGTTAGAAGTCCGGGGCTTGTTCTGTCTAGTTGTTTTCCTTCACTGTATTCGTGTCTTTCGCTGGTTTCCTCTTCTGAATATTATGAACCAACTCGCCCAGCAACCTATGTTAATGATGTCCTGTTTCAAACACGATTGTGACAAATCGGCGGGTACGCTAATTAGTCGAATTGAGTCCGAGGTAGAACAGGCGAAGGAAAGGCGCATTACTCGTTTTGATAGTCTGGCGTGGAGTATCGCACTGAGTGCAGGTCAAAATGGAGGAAACACAAGACATTATACACCCACACTTTAGGGCTACGTCCGCATTCATGTTCTGTGCGTTACTTCACACGCACTTTATTGTGATCACCATCTCGTCCAATTGTCGACCTTGCTGAGCCTGCCAGTCTGGTTGGGGATCGTTTCTGTTTGATAAAGCATTTCATCTATTGTCCTTTTCCCTTCCTTTATTCATTAAAGGTCATGTGTTCCAGTTTTTAAACTGATTCTTTCTAAATATATATACCCCAAAATAGCTAGCTCTTGCTCTCTCCATTCCAAGCCCCCCGCCCTTCCCCTTTGAACTGCCGTTGTTACTTGGCTCGCTTTCACAGACATATTTATTGTTATTCCAACACCAACTCTCCACACATTTTATTACTATTCAAAGCCCGCCTCATATATATTGTGTGAGAGGTAGCAGACTCGTCAGCCCGAGTATGTCAACAGTCCTCGCCAAACACCACCGTTGCCGCTTGTCACAGACTTGGATTCGCTTAACAACGGTGAGCTCGAAAGTAGCTTAAAATTCACGTTTATTTTGAATCCAACACTACCTTCCGAACAAGTTTTCTGGTCCAGTTATTTAACTTGAAGCAGCAGGCGAATCAATTGCGATGCGTTTGCCAAGTGGGCATAATTAAGAAAAAGACCGAGTATTTACTGGTGGCAGAAGGCGTCAAATAAAGGTAGGTTTACTGAAAAAAAAATTATCGTACTTAAATGGCGCGCCGATCGCGCCGAGAGAACACGTCGGCGGCGGCGGCGGCAGCGCGCCGATCAGTTGGCGTCGGCGGCGGCGGCGCAGCGAAAACTGTCGGCGGCGGCGCGCCGACGTCTCGGCGCACACCTCTACTCTCCACTACTCCGGCCGCAGCACCTGCTCCGGTTCCTAGGGGCGAGGATAAGCGCGCGCGCCCGCAGCTGTTGCTATAGGAGAGGGAGTGAGAGCGGAGAGATAAAAAATTACACCATCTTCCGCTAAAGGGAACCATGTGTAGATGTGAAGCAGCGGGCGCTAACGCTTACACCGGCGGCGGCGTTGACGCTGGCGCTCATCGCAGCGTTGCGCAGGAGAGAAAACTGGGGATGCGTAAAGCACGCAGCGATGGAGCGGTGTTTCCTACTGGAACATGCCAATCACTGCAAATGTGCAGTGAGAGACAGAAGACTCCGACTGGACACAGAGACTCGCAGTCCGCTTTTTATTTAACGCGCACGCTGCGAATTTTAGATGCGAAGCATCTTATGCTCGGGGCTCTGTCCGTCCCTCCCGCGTCCCGCGTCCCCCCGTCCCGCGTCCCGCGTCCGGCCACTTTCATGAAGTAGGAAGCACCCATTATGCGAACCAGAACATTGTAGTAATATGAAGGCCGTCAACCACTACTACAGTCACCAGAGTCATGGCCGAGAGCACAGAGAGGCTGCTTAGCAATGGCTAGGCAGGTGGTGTCTGTCGCCCAGGTCGACCACATTCCTTGAGTCATGGCCGCGAGCACAGAGAGGCTGCTTAGCAATGGCTAGGCAGGTGGTGTCTGTCGCCCAGGTTGACCCCATTCCTTAATCTTGCTTGCATGTATTTGGAGGGGACTTAGTCCTTCCCGCGTCCCACACCACCACAGCGCATGCCCGTCCCCTCCCCCTCTCTCTCCTACGCTCACCCCTTTCTCACCTCTAGGAATCTTGTACTCTGCGGAGCGGCCCCCGCGTCCCAGAGCGCGTCCCCCTCCCCCCTATCCTCTTCTACGCTCACCCCCTTTCTCTACTCTAGGAATCGTCTACTCTACTGAGCGGCGCCCGCGTCCCACATCCCCACAGCGCATGCGCGTCCTCTCCCCCCTCTCTCCTCTAGGAATACTCTACGGAGCGGCTCCGGCGTCCCACAGCGCATGCGCGTCCTTTTCCCCACTCTCCTCTAGGAATCCTCTACTCTATGGAGCGGCTTCCGCGTCCCACACCCCCACAGCGCATGCACGTCCCCCTGCCCCTCTCTCTCCTCTCCTACGGTCCCCCCTTTCTCTCCTCTAGGAATCCTCTACGGAGCGGCGCGCACGACCGGTGGTGCGACAGCTGCAATCTCCGCTGGGGGCGCCACGGTAGTTCCGCGGTATGAAAATGACAGAGGGCGCGCGCCTCATTCTCTCTCCTGTACAGCGCCGCGATGAGCGCCCGGACCGCTGCCGCGAAATGAGAGCGGCGAAGTTCCTCCCGCTCAAGCTAATTATCTCCACGCTGCTTCGCATCCACACATGGTTCCCTTTAGCGGGAGATGGGGAATTTCTTTATTGTTCAACAACGCACAGGAGAAATCTCCCACCGGCACCACCTTGGAGGTCAAGATCCATTGCCATATATACGGGGTAGCCAGTGAACGGTTGTGCAGCGCGAGCAGTCGGTTTTTTCAACCAAGAAACTCGCTAGCAGACGCTGCCTGTGTCGGCGTCGCGAGGAGAGAGAGGGGGGGCGCGCATGCGCAGTGGGGAGTGTGGACGCTGCGGGCAGGGATGCCTAGAGAAGAGAGGGGGGGAGCGTAGGAGAGGAGAGAGAGAGGTGGGACGCGCATGCGCAGTGGGAGTGTGGACGCCGCGGGCAGGGATGCCTAGAGGAGAGAGGGGGGAGCGTAGCAGGAGAGAGAGGAGGGGAGGCGCATGCGCAGTGAGGGTGTGGTTGCCGCGGGGAGGGATGCCTAGAGGAGAGAGAGGGAGAGAGGAGGTTTTTTATTTTTACTTTTTTAAAGGGTTTGTGCATGCGCAGTAAGGGTGGTCACGCCGTACACCACCACCACCGGATTAAGCTTCGCCATAAGATGCTTCACATCTAAGACCTGCCGGCGCTTACCTCCTCAACCTATCCTCCTCTTCCTCCTCCGCGGACAACGCTGGACAACGCTGGACAACGCCGGATGCCTGACATAGCCCGACTATGAAATGCATTCGCATTTAAAACACGCATGTTGTTGTGATCCTGTTTGATGGGCTTCGAGTCCCCGAAAACGTCATGTGCGGAGCGGCCCTGGTGCCGTGTTCGCTTTACAAACGGCAAGTCAACGTTTGTCACGCCTGCGGCCGGGTCGGGCATCTGGCCGACGTACGCCACCAGAGCAAGGAAGAGAGAAGTAAATGCCACAACTGCGGAGAAGCACTCCCAAACGGCGCTGTAGCACACAGTTGCACCTCGAGATGCAAGCTCTATGAGGGCGATCACCCCACAGGCGACCGTTGCTGCAGCAAAATATTCCACATCCCATACGTCGTGCGACGACGCAGGAGACAAAGACGAAACCACTCCGATAACGAAGCCAATCTGGACGAGGTTAACAACCCCGCGGACATGCAACAGGAGGTGGCAGAACGCTCCATTCCCAAGCGGCGCTTCAGATCCAGAGGGCGCTCCCGCTCCACAGGGCGCTCCCGCTCCAGAGGGCGCTCTCAAACCAGAGGGCGCTCCGGCTCCAGGGGCCGATCCAGGTCAAGAGTGAAGTCAGCAGCGGATGGCGCCGGACCCACCGCCGTGGCGATGTCAAGATCCAGCTCCAGGTGGCCTGGCAGGAAAATGACCTGGGCTGACATGGTCGGCGACAGCGGCTCCGCACTGACAACTTCAAAGCAAGGTAAGGCACAGCCAGAGCACGTGGCAGATCCACGAATACACACACTAGAAAAGGAAAACAAAGCGCTCACGCAGGAAGTAGCTGAACTCAGGGCAACTCTCGCCAGGCTAGAAGGGCTTATCTTAAAAAACACACCGCCGCCCATTCCTCAATCATCAGGAACCGTGGTCGCGTCGTGTACCCCTCACGAACGCAGGGCCGTCGACATCGAGACAGATTACGACACATCGGACGTAGACGACTTCATGTCTGAAGTCAGCGAGGCTCCTTCTAACGCCTCCTAGTGACAACAAAGCCAAAAAGCGCCTCAAGACGAAGCGTAAGGTCAGCACATTTCAATCGGCAATCACTGAAATTAAAGAGGCACTCACGCAAATATGTGGCAGGCTCGACCGCCTAGAAAGACCAATCGCTCAACCCAAAGCCACGAGAACAATCCCCACGCCGGACCCAGGGCCCATGTCTTCCCCGGGACCCCAACCTGCGCTGCCCCCCCCCCCCCCCAGCCACCAGGACCAATAGGTGAGGTCGACATACAAGGGCTCATAAAACAACACCATGGATAACGCACCGCAATTTTTCAAGATCTGGCAATGGAACTATAATTCATTTAACAAAGAGAAAGCTAACCTAACGCAATTAGTCAGATCATGCAAAAAAAAAAGCCACACGTGATCATCTTACGAGACTGCGGGGCGGAAAAGAATATTCAAAACATGTCCTTCTCGGGGTACAGGGTTTCCAGGCCGACCCTGGACCCCGACTTCAAACAAGCCAGGGGAATTGCCACCCTCATCCGCAAAGACGTCAGCTTTATGGAAAGCGACACCCCGACATACAAGAAAGGCCTGGAATCCATGCTAACAGAAATCATTCCGAGTCGAGCCCTTAACACCCACCTTTACATACTAAACGTCTACAGTTCTCCAACTGACCGACTCAGGAACTTTACCAAACTTCTGACCATAGCTCGGCAAACCTTGTGGAGCTCACTCCGACTCACTCATGAAATATGTTTTGCACTTAGTGCTCATTCGGACTCAGACTCACCAAAATTTTTCTGAGCCGGACTCACACTCACGAAAATTTTCTTCAACCAGACTCACTCGGACTCAGACTCACCAAAACATTACTCACCCAGACTCACTCAGACTCAGACTCACGGCTCAATATGAGTCTGAGTGAGTCCGAGTGAGTCGACTCACGAGTCCCTTAGTCTAGAATTAGCTTTTTCGACCATGGTGTCAATGCTCTTTAAAACTAATATCTCACGTAATCGGTGCTCTTCTTGGTGCCTTTTGATATTGTATCTTGCAATACGAGTTACGAGTGCTCGCAAACCACTAAGGTCATATTTATTGAAAGAGATCACAACATAACTATTCCTTTTCTCCGAGAACCATAAGCGCCTGGAACAAACTACCAAAGGAAGTTGTCGATAGCCCCAGTGCGGAAGTGTTTATTTCTAAATTGAGAGAAATGTTTGGGTAAAGTTGTCGTTGCATCATTGTATTTGAATTGCACTGTTCATGCGTTTGTTTCATGTTTATGGTTGTGAAATTCCTTGTTGATGTGTTCTTTTGATGTACTTTTTTATTTGTGTCCACTCCTGCTTGGAGTCCAGTGACTCTGCAGTATTCCTAAATAAATAAATAAATAAAAAAGATATATTTATCAAGAAGTTCCCTGGAAAAGTTGGCTGATGGTTCAAGGCACCTCCCTACGAAATTCGCGCCTCTGATCAATAAATATTGAAACGGTGCATGAACGACACTGTTTTGGAATACGTGTAGGTGCGTGAATCCAGGCAAGGCTGATAGTAATGCTGAAGATGAGTAGATAGGAGAATAGGTCGGCAAAAAAAAGCGGAACTCACTCAGACTCACTCAAGAAATATATCGTGCTCTTTGGACTCACTCGGACTCAGACTCACCAAAAGTTTCCTGAGCTGGACTCACTCGGACTCACACTCACGAAAATTTTCTTCAACCGCACTCACTCGGACTCAAACTCACCAAAATATTACTCACCCGGACTCACTCAGACTCAGACTCACGGCTCGACCTGAGTCCGAGTGAGTCCGAGTGAGTCGACTCATGAGTGAGTTCGCCGACCTATGCTTCTGACATCGGCCGCGTCGCAAGCCAAGGGCAGACCATTGATCGTTGCCGCGGCGACTTCAATGCGCACAACAACATCTGGGGCTACGCCACCAATGACAGGAAAGGGATTAACCTTGCCGAGTGTGCTGACACCCTCGGCATGAAACTAATCACGGACTCAAGGTTCCCGACACGCAGAGGCGATTTGGTTTAGCGGGACACCACCCCGGACCTGACGTTCCTGGGAAACGCGGATGGGTCGTGGGACAACCTGCAAGAGGACCTTGGCAGTGGCCATTTCATCCTAGAAATCAACGTTCGCATCACACCCGCTCCTCCCAAGACGTACAAGTACGTCGACAGGGACCTTTTCCGAAGCATGAGGGGTAGCGAGGAAAGTCAAGAAGAAACCTTCGAAGAGCTCCTGGAAAATCTGAAAAGTACTGTGGCTAATGCCACTAAAGAAATAAGCTTAGACCTGGAGGTGCCAGCCATGGACTCCAGACTCGCACACCTCCTGGAGGCGAAGAACGCATTGAGAGAACGCTGGAAACAGCAGAAGCTAAACAGGAGGCTGCGATCTAAACTAACGGAAATAAAAAAAAGATCGAAGAACACTCCAGAAAGCTCAGTGCGCAGCAATGCGACGAGGTTTGTAATGAGGCGGACGGTAAAATGAGAAGGGGAAGCAAGTGGAGCCTTCTCAAGAACCTATTCGCCGACAGCAACAAACCGACCAAGAGCAATGCCCGTATAATGATCGAAAGGCTCGTCAATTTGCACATGAATGAAGGCACTAGTCCCCGGGACTTTGCTGACACCATGGCAGACATATACCTGCCGGTAGAGAGGAAATATGTCCCTTGGGACGACCCGACACGCGAGTACAAGGGGACACCTCAACATTCGCAGTATCGTCCTTTCGAGGTCTCGTAGATTGTGCACGCCCTTCACGACCTAAACGGCCGCTCGGCCCCCGGTCCAGATGGACTCACAAAGAAATTGCTCAGAAATCTAGATGACAAAGCCATACAAATAATTACGAGCAAAATCAACGATGTATGGACTGAAGGCCGGGTACCGGATGAATGGCGAACTGCCAATGTAATCCTCATCCCCAAACCCGCAAAACCGCTCCATGCAGAGAATTTGAGACCTATCTCCCTTACTTCGTGCCTCTGGAAGGTCGCCGAACATGCCATTCACAATAGAATTGCACAGCACATTGAAGAAAACGGCCTATTCCGCCACTATCTCATAGACTTCCGGAAATCACTATCAACGCAAGACGTCATGCTGCTCATCAGGAGCGCCGTCATAGACAATAAATCCAGGGACGTAAAAGGCATCCTGGCGATCGACCTAACCAAGGCCTTCGACACGGTCAGGCATGAACACATCCTCAACGAAATCTCCACTTTAGATCTCGGAGTAAATTTCCACAACTATGTACGATCGTTTTTGGCTGACCGAACGGCCACCATCAACATCGGACAAATCAGAAGCCGAAAGCACAAGCTAGGCAACATCGGCACCCCGCAAGGGTCAGCACTTTCGCCGCTTCTCTTCAACATCGCATTGCACGATCTGTCCAATGAACTCTCGAAAGTCCAGGGGGGTAGGACACGCGATTTACGCGGCCGATATTACCATTTGGTCCCCACTAGGCACTCTGGAGCAGAACCTACAGCGAGCGCTGGACACCACAGAAGCTTTCCTTAAAAAATTGGCAGATCCCAAGTACCATGGGAATCGATGTTATGCGAAGCATGTGGAGAAAAGGTGACTGGGTTGTAATTTTTTGATTGAGCGAAACGTTACGAAATGACGCTAAAGATATGTACAAATGCTGTGCGCACGTTCATATGTTTAACAGTCGCATATGTTTGATATAACCAGTTGTTTACAGTTGCGTAACGATGCCAACAGAAACATGGGTATTACCAACACCAGGAGCGGTAAGCTGATATGTAGCACTTGTGCTTGCGAGGATGGTAGCCCTGGATTGTCCTTCGTGGACCAACTACAGTGGATGGCGCTTAAGTATACAATTGACGTTAACCCGACATGACGTCTCCCTCATAGGAGCAGATGTGTAATGTTTATAAAATTAGATAGCCAGCACTGCAACCACAGTTGACGTTTCACCAACATGACGCCTGCATAGTGTCCTCTTCCAAAGCAGTTCTGATACCTGGCGTGGCTCTGTGGTAGAATACTTGATTGCCACGTAGATTTCTTGGGTTCGAATCCTGCTGGGACCCTGATATTTATTATTGGAATTTGTCGGGTGAACGCTGCCGACGTCAGTTTTTCTTAACGCTCTCGCGTTTAAATTACTAATGTCTGTCCTCGTTGTTCCTGGGTAGATATAAATTGTCAAACACATGTGGCGCATACCCGCTTACCGTGGCCCGTGGTATACGGGTATGTGCCACACGTGTCTACTGGAAAAGGGTTTGACGACGTACGAGACAAGATTTTCACGTTATTCATATCATGACCAGCCAGACATATTGGTCAATACCTCTTACCCTCCCAGACAAATTTTGGTCGACCCGAATTTATGGAGGCGATCACGAGAGCGCCAAGACGTAGGCGGCTAGATAGATAGATAGATAGATAGATAGATAGATAGATAGATAGATAGATAGATAGATAGAAACGCAAAAGTGCTTACTGTACGCAAAGAAATGCTTCGCATTTAAAATACGGGACTGAAGCTGTCTTCCAGCAAATCAGAGCTCCTTCTGTGCAAACACGGCCCCAGGAAGGGACAGCCCCATAGCTCTCTCCCCGTTCACCTACACACCAGGGACGGAGGCAGTATCCCCAGGTGTAACACAATCAAGGTCCTGGGTATGGTCATTGGGGCTTACAGCGGTGACAACGTGGAGGCACTCAAACGCATAGAAAAGAGTGTTCTCAACTTCACCAGGGTCATATCCCGGTTTAACAAAACTTGGAACTCGGCGAGATGGTGCATAATTTGACGGGAAAATTTGAGCGCACACAGCGCTTGTCCTGTTGTCTCGCTCTTGTGATTGTTTTCTAAAAAAAAATAAGCGCTTGTCCTGTTGTCTCGCTCTTGTGATTGTTTTCTGTGCGCTCAAATTTTCCCGTCAAGTCATATCCCGGGTCGCCGGCAGAAGGGACGGCCTGAAAGAGGACAACTTCATGAAAGCATTCCACGCCTTCCTCATCAGCCACATAACCTACGCCGCCCCTTTCCTCAACTGGAAGAAGACGGAGCTCTAGAAAATTGATTCACTAATTAGAACAGGATTGAAAAGGGTCCTGAGCCTCCCTCGAAACACTAGTACGGAACGACTGCTCCAACTGGGCATGCACAATACAGCTACCGAACTCTTTGAGGCACAGCGGCACGCCCAAATTAGTCGCCTCTCACTATCAAGCGCGGGCAACAAGATCTTGTTAGAAGCCGGCATTCAGCCCCTCTTCATGCCGCCAGAGAAGTCAAAACTTTGCACAAACACCACGAAAGCGATAACAGTTGATCCGATTCCCAGAAACATACACCCGACCCACAACGAAGGACGGAGAAAAGCGAGAGCCAAGACCATAATCGCCAAGATCATGCGCAACGAAACGCAAGTCCTCTTTGTTGACCCTGCAAGATATTGGAATCGAGGCGCCTACGCAGTCTCCGTGGTGGACGCCCATGGCACGCTCGTCAACGCAGCCACGGTAGTTACCAACTTCACCCACGAAGCAGAAGAAATGACCATTGCGGTGGCCCTTCGAAGCTGCACGGGAGCCTCTGTCTAGAACACTGCACGGGCCGGGATTTTCGGCCCGGGCCCGGCCCAGGCCCAGAAGTTGTTTAAACTTACCCGCCCGAGCCCGGCCCGGTGATTCAAAGCGAGACCCGGGCCCGGCCCGTACCCGAGGAAAAAATTCGCCTACCCGGCCCGGCCCGGCCCGACCGCAGATCGGGCCCGACCGAGGCCCGAGCCAATAATCTATGTAATGTCGCCCGAACACGAAATCGACAAGGTGTTTTAAGCGACATATATGATATATCTACGCTTTGGTGGTGCATGCTTCGCTAAAAATTATACTTTAACCTATGGTGATTTTTTGTAAAAAGGGGCTCACGGTGAAGACAGCTGAGTTGATATACTTGATGCAATGAATGTTTTCTGGCAGTGGTACACTGTACCTACTTTTTCTGCAAACACTATGGGGATGCAATCAAGGCTTGGATGGACACCCGTCTGGTCCGGAAGAATCATTGAATGAAAAGACCAGGACACCGACCACAAGGGAGTAAAAATGCGTTGACGTTGCGGGACCCATTATGAAAGCCTTGTTCACAATCGTTGTGAAGAAGGCTCCCGTTCTGGGTGCCGAAACGTCAACGATGGGGATCGTCAAGAGCGTTTCGCCGCAGATATTGTAGCAAGGAAAGTGATTTGAAGCATGAGTTCAGTTTCAATACATCGCGCAATAAAACCAGAGGACACAAGGAACAGAACGCTATCTTCCCTTTGTTTACATTGCGGTGAATTAAAATTTAAAGCATGCTCTAGCGACAAAGCCAATCGTGCACCCTTCATGATATGTAGCGCCTGTCTTCAGCATAGTAGCCCCTTGCCACAGCATGAGAAAAAAGAGAAGGAAACCAAAATTCGTTACGTTCTTGTAACTGCACTAACATAGACAAAAATTATAATGAACAGAGCGCACCACGTGTACTTTTAGAAATACGTATAAGCAGCCGAAACGAAGAAAAAAATATTTGTGATAGCATTTTTTTCATCTATCCCACCGCTGCTAGTATATACACTCTAGCAGTTGTTTGTGGCATATTGTACAGCTTGTTTCTTCACATGTCATTGAGCAAAAAATCAAATTATGCGCTGTTGCATCACATATCCTGACGCCCTAAAGTTTCTTGCACTGCTTACGCTAGCAGGGGAGTACATCTGCCTTGCGAATTGTGAAGGCGTCGCCAGTCGTTGCTTTTAACTTCCACCCCTGGAGCAAATTTAGGATGCCTCTGCGGACTTCTGCACAATGAACATAGGTGTCCAGCTCTTGCCTTCATTTCTGCCGTTCCCGAACGTCGCGCCGGTCTTCAATGCCATCTATAAAACTCCTCTTTGAGGGTTTCTCAGTGCAGTTTTCAGCAGTGTATGTTATGCATGTTTTGCACCACGCTCTCTTGTTTTTTTTTTTCCATATTATAATGGTGTACGCCTTCGTAACGATGTTGCACTGGTATAGAAGGTGGTCATTGGACTATACGACTGACAGGCGGAGGACGAAGAGATCTCGATCTATTTTCAGGGTTTGTTCCAGTTTGGTAATACCTGGCGCGAATAAGCTTTTCGACGCTTACTCGTATGGCTCGAGGTAAAGGGACATCAATCACATGGCACGGAATTCGTAATTGTCTTTTTTCAAGCCAGGCATTTCGTAAGCAAATATACTTTGCCCGAGGCCTTGTTTAATGGACCTATGCTATTCCTGCACATTCCAACGTTGTTGCGGCAGTATCATGTATCTCTTGCACTATATAGCGCAGGGGTCTCAAACACGCGGCCCGCGGCCCGCACACGGCTGCCTTCGTCCGATTTTTTTTTATTATAAGTACTTCCTTAAGCTACATAGACATGACAGGTCTAAAACATTTTCTTGTCAGACACCCCATGCGTCCACCATGCGTTCATACTTAGCCATGAAAGAAAAGTCTATATTTCAGAATCGGTGTCCAGATTTTAGTCATTTTGGAGATAGGTATAAATATGTTGTTAGAATCTCGCCACCAAATACCTTTCAGAAATGACCGATATATGAGATATGGGAAATGTATTTCAAATGACAAAATCAGGTGACATTTGGTACAACCTATTCCGCACCCCCCACCCCTCCTACCCCTTGCCCTGGCCTTTGCGAGACTAAATTTTCGTCAATGCAGACCGTTAGCTGATGCGAGTTTGAGACCCTTGCTATAGCAGAACAAGACGAAAGCTAAAACGCTAACAATGTGGGCGCACAAGGCAGGCTGTGCATGTACATCTCGCGTGACATGACCACTGGGAGCCGTGACAGAGCCACGGAAAACAAATGCCTTTATAGGGATCCTATGTAACGAGACTCCGTGCAGTCCTTTCGTTTTAGTGGAGGGCTGGAATATTCAAAATCGTTTCCCAGCTTTAGAGCTCTTGCGATGATAAGTTATAAATTTATTATATTACCTTAATTACTGTGATCACAGAATACCATTTGGGATGTAAAATAATAAAGAAGGCGAATAAAGCCCAGAATAGCCAGATGTTAACTATGTACGCGTCTGGCCTATTTACTTTTAGCTCGCCCGTTTCAGATAAATCAAGTAGTCCCATACGCAAGAAGCAAAAGAAGTTCAGTACTTGTCCATCATAGAACTCCAAATAGCTTGCTCCACAAAAAAGAACCATTTTTTCGAGATAAAATGTGAAACATATATGTATGAGCCATTTCTCTGGAATAAACTTAAAGGGACACTGAAGAGAAGAATAATTTTTTTATTATCAGTAAATTACTGTTTTACAATTCCAAAGTAACCACGCTCGCCGTGACAAGACTTCGTAAGCGCGGAAATGCGGGTGGCGACGCCACCTTGAAATTCGCGCAGCAGAAGTCGTCACGTTATAGATTCTGATGGCATCTACTGGGGCCTACGTAGATCCTAATTAGTAAAAATGAAGTAAATTGACCTCTGAGTAGCCCATAGTCTTAACATACCACATTTAAGGAAATTTTGAAGATCCAGTGCCCCCCAAAATACGACGAATACAGTTTGAAATCCGTGACGCCAAGCGCGGAGATTACAGCACGAAATTCTAAAATGGAACATTGGTGTTGATTTTTTTTCCTGTCTGAATAAACTTCCGGTGGTGAAAGGAATGATATTCAAATTCTCAGAATACACATTATTAGTCTAAATCACTGTGCTGACACAGTGGCTTAGACACTGCACAGTGTTTCACTTTCGTGTCTCTAAGAATCGAGAAAAGTCCAGGCCCGGCCCGACCCGAGCCCGCCATCTCAAACCCGGGCCCGGCCCTAAGCCCGGAACTTCAGGCCCGAGCCCGGCCCGGGCCCACCGTGAAACCTACTTTACCCGGCCCGGCCCACGGGCCGGGCCGGGCCCGGGTTTTCGGGTAGGCCCGAGCCCGTGCAGTGCTCTACCTCTGTCATTTACTCGGACTCCAGAACAGCTATAAGAACTTTTTCGGCGGCCCTCGTCTCTTCAAAGGCAGCTACGGTTGTCAATAAGCTCTTCTACCAAGATATGGGAGAAGAAAATTTCCCGTCCTCACACGTCACATGGTTCCCGGCTCACATGGGAAACATTTCCGGAATCTCCTGACTGCAACCCAAACGAGCGGGCACACCAACTGGCGCGAGAACTCACTTTCCGCGCCTGCGGTCCACCTCCTCGCTTCAATGCAGCATGCAGAAACCTCGACAACAAATACCCGCTCGTGTCATACCACGAACTCACCTCTCATCATAGATTAGGACGTCGAACTTTTCCTCCTCCTCACACAAAGCTCAACAGAGCACAAGCAATCACCTACAGACAGTTGCAGACCCGAACATACATCACACCAACGACACTAAGCTGAATCAATACTGACTTTTCTACTGTATGCCCACACTGTGGCGACGAATATAACAGTTTCGAACACATGCTCTGGCTGTGCCCTGCCAACGCGGTCGCAGACTTTTCTGGCCAGTCCTCCTGGGACTCAGCGCTTAGAAGCACAGAGCCCATCGCTCACCTCAAGGCTGTCCAGAGGGCCCGGGCCGTCGCCGAAGGACTCTGTCTACCGGCCCCGACCTGGGTGGAGCCGCCGGATTGACTGGCCGTGCCTTCGGCACCGCTTTCTTTCTCCTCAGGACCTCGATTAAGTTCCTACTCACTCACTTACCAGTCTTAAGTACGCCCCAAATAGAAAGGCTTGCATACACATAAATACCCGTTAGAGTGGACGAGAGGACGACCGCCGCCGTACGTAGCTCAATTGGTAGAGCATCGGGTGCATTATCCAAAGGTTGCAGGTTTGGTCCTTGCAGGCGGCACGTTATCTTTTTGTCGACTTTACTTTCTTCACATCCATGGCACAATTACTACAATACAATAAAAAAAGAACCAGTATGACTAACGTTCCCTATACCTTTCCCTATACCTTCCTTGGCTTCACATCGGCTGGTTTTCATTAATATTACATGTGTCGCACCCATATGTACGGTTGTCCCGGCGGATGCGCTGAAAACTGGGTGTACTTTTTCAATGGTGTTATATGAAAACGACGTTAAAGTGACTGCGACTGACTCATCTCGCACTTTATATATATATTGTAAGGAATAAAAGAGACACAGAGACAGCACCCTTGCTGCGGGCCGGCTGTTCTTTTTCTGCCTTGTTTTCCTCTTTCTCGCAGTAGCTTAGCGCGCGCCCGCGCCTCAGTGGCGCTGTCATCCTTACGCTCGGCCGCGACTGCGCGAAGCATGACCACCTGCCGAAATCGTCTCTGGCGGGCCGATTCACTGTGCCGCAGTGGTTTGTCTTGTTTACGCCGCGACATGTCTTGCCGAGCTGCCGAACATTGTGGGAGGCGGCACTGGCTGTGTCGGGGTGGTCTCTGAAGGTCTCCGTTGCGTTGTGGTCTAACGTGGCGAGCGGCAGAAGACGACGCTAGCAGCTGACACTTTTTCTGCAACTTCGAAAGAAGCTTCCGCAACACCGTGTCATCAGTACCCACTACTTTAGCGGCGCCGCACACAATTGGATGCTGTGTCTGCCGCAAAACTTCCCCTTCTTTAGTCGTCAGAGAGCGACACTTGGATCGAAGTGGCATGTCATTGATGTCTACAGCCTTGCTTGTCCCTCCGGCCTCCATCTGAGAGACGTTGTTGAACGGGATGGGAACGCCCCTTCGAGCACTTTCCGGTGCGCGTCTCCGATATTCTGGAAGCGTCGACTGCGGAGTCATGGATGCGACAAAATCGCTGCGGAAGTCATCAATCAAGCCATCGGCGCACATGGGCTGTATTGGCAGGTCTCCTGTACCAGCAACTTGGCTGTCACTCAGGGCACTTTGACCATCTGCGCAATCGGCCAATG
Source organism: Rhipicephalus appendiculatus (assembly GCA_030522465.1). Classification (NCBI taxonomy): domain Eukaryota; kingdom Metazoa; phylum Arthropoda; class Arachnida; order Ixodida; family Ixodidae; genus Rhipicephalus; species Rhipicephalus appendiculatus. The sequence goes on from JALIZH010027658.1 coordinate 16,378, forward strand.
ACTGCGCTGAACTTGACGTGGGTAGCTCTGGGGTGTCTGAGAGCACATTAGTATCGATTGCTGGCATAGGCTCGTGCAGCTTGTGAACTGGTGGCGTGGTGACAAACAGAGGTGTCGGCTTCTCCACGTGCCAAGGTGAAGATAAGCTTTGGGCCCGCATGATCGGCTTCTGTGTCTTAGAGGCAGCCTGGTTCACGAGAAAGGAAGGTCGCGAGGTGGCTCGCGACAATGAGTTTGAGTTCTCAACCGCGAAGTTCACCTGGTGGTCTTTGTCGGTGTCTGTCGTGGCGCGTTCCGCGATGTTTGCCGTGAAGGAGCTGCAGGAGACAGCTGCACCATCTCGTGGCAGCTTCTCAGGAGCTTGAAATCCGAGGGTAGGGACGTTGGTGGATGGCGCAGGTACACCGTCGGGACTGTTCCCTTGATCTTGGCCACCGAGGGAGGGCCGGATCGTAAGGGCCCGAGCTGCACCGTCGAGGTGGTGGGGTTCGCAAATGTCATGCGTAGTAGAGACTCCGTTGGCAGGATGGGGGTCGCAGGAATCAAAAAGTGAGCGAAAGAGGCTCGTCAACTTCGCACACCATTCGGACCAGGATTGTTGTTTGACGCCTTCGTAGCCGTGCCATGCCTTGGCCGCACCGCGAAGGCGGTCGATGGCAAATAGCCATTTTCGGTCTTCCGGTCCGGCATGGAGGGTGCCGTGTGCGTTGACGTTCTGAATCCACCCGAAGACGTCGTCCTGGAAGCCATGGAACTCCGGTACTGCCCAAATAGCTGCCGCTGAGGGTGAGACGGCAGGCGAGAAATCGGAGTTCAGCGGCGACAAACGGTCGAGTCGTTCTGATAGTTGTGTGAGGAAACGGAAGAGCTCCGTGTCGCTGTAGGGTGAAATTCCCAGTGAGCCAGGAGTTGCGGCCGCGGAGTATGCGGTGGTCGCAGCGCTCACGGCGACTTCCATTCTCATATTGGACTTAACCACTTAACTCCGCTAATTAAAAAGTTAATTAATTCAACTTTCTTAATTACTGTCCCAAATCATGTCTTCAACCATCTTAAGATGCCTGCCGCTACAGAAAAAGCAATTGTGAAGACAGCGAGCAAATACCGCATTTTGCTGATTTTTAAAAAATAGTGGACACATTTCTTGAAACACCCTGTATATATATATATATATATATATATATATATATATATATATATATATATATATATATATATATATATATATATATATATATATATATATATATATATATATACCCACGGCCGACGGAGTGAGGAAGGCTTGCCTCCCCCCCCCCCCACTCGCGAACAAGTTGGTACGCCACTGGTGTTTGAGTAACGCGCTGCAAATGACAGGCTCGGTAGCCTCTATAAACCCATTCGGTGTAGTATCTTAATATCACATATATTGGTCTAAAGGATATAAAGCGAGCCTAAATTCTTGTCGCTTTACAAGTTTATCTTACGTTCGGCTTAAATAAAATTTAAATGGGCTGACAAAACTACCAATCTAACCAGTACCTGCACACAAGCTTTTCGCTATAACATACCTTCGCAGTTTCCGTTACATTTGGCTCCATGTTAATATTCCGACTAGTAATCGGGACAGATTAAATACTAAAGTTCGAAACACTCTAAATAGCGAACCCATTTTATGACAACCCAGATACACGACCGAGTGGTGCTGTCCAAAAAAAAAAACAGTTTCGCCGCGAGGGCGAAGCAAGGCAAGGAATGCGATAGCAAGAAATTGCAATGTCACACGAAGAACGACGACCAGCTCGAAACTTGCAGCGCACCGCTTAAGCGCAAAAGACACTAGAAAAAAAAGGTAGGATGTTTAAAAAAAAAAAAGCTTATTGAAAAGAACGCACAGGTATACAGAGGACAAGCGCAAGCTAACAACAGTCACAGCTCTTTGTGTTTCAGCAGCGCACTGCATGGAAGTGTCGATAATGCAGAACTCGACGCTCTTCGATATTAACGCGATAGCGTTAAAGAGCTCGTTTCGCAGAAATTCTGGCGTCGGTGTCGGCGTCGGCGTCGTTGGTTGTGAGCGAAAAATCATCATCTTGTCCGTGACCGAAAAATCGAGAAAGAAGCAAACAAAATAAATAATAAAAAATCCGGATTCTAGTGAGGATCGAGCCCAGGCCGTCTGCGTGGCAAGCAGATGTTCTACCACACAGCCACACCTCAGCTTGGAAATGCGGTGAAAATAACTTCCTCTGCTTGGAAACGCAGTGAAAATAAATTTCAATATTTACAAACACACGCGTCCTGTGTACAGGCGTCACAACACAACATGTAATATCGCAGTAATACTGCGTGGTACAAGCGTACATTGCCATCGGGCGTCAGAACATGTGAATACCATAACGACATCGTGGTTTAAAGCCGGCCACCCATTACAAAACGCACACACGTTAATGCGCGTATTCCCTTGTACTGGGTGCATAGCAAGTTCGAAAATATCTCACGCGCATACTGCTCATGGTTTAAAGAATGCTACCCATTAGATAGTATGCACTAAGTGGTTGAAGTACGCGCTAGGGACACGATATCCTATAGCTTAAGGGTCCCCGATTTTTTTTCTTTTCCGTTTAAACTGCGGTGCGTGGAATGACCCCTCTACGCCTCCTGTCACGCGGTGGCGTCTGACGCAAGGTGGGCCGGCATTATTTTATTATTTTTCTTTTCGTTCCACATCACGAGTAGGTACAGAAGGGGCCACTTTTTCGTGCGCGTCTCAAGCGCAGTTTTCAAATTGAAAGAAAATGTAGGAACGTTGCGTGATAGAAAACACGCTCAAGCTCCTCCGAGATCTCCGTACCGCCAGCGCTAAACGGCGTATAAATAAAAAGTTCGTCGTTAATACCCCCAGCGCAAGCATGGCGCGTTGTTGAGTTGTCTAACGCAGCGCGCTGCGGGAGCGAGGGGTCGCTGGTTGGCATCCCCTGTCGGGTGCTTCGGAATTTCTTTCTTTGTCCCTTTTCTTATAAAGGGTGTTCTTTTTTAAGCAATACAGATTTTTGCTAGAAAAACTATAATAGTTAGGCCGTTGTCGTCTCCGCAGCCAATTTCGAGGCCGAGGCGGAGAGATTTTGCCACTAATTAGATCACTCAGAAATGGTTAATTAACATCATTTTTTAGTTATCTTTTTATTACTGATTTTAGGGCGGTTGTTTATTTGGCGCAGTTGTTCTACATCACAATGTATGGCGATCCTAATTTTTTAAAAATAGAAAATATCGCTCATAGTTTGAGACATCCATCGACGATTTCCCAGGCCGCGATGCCGGAGATACCGAAACTGAATGCACCGAGTGCGCCGGAAGGGCGGTCCGTGTGCTGCGTCATGACAGAACTTCCCTTTACGTAATTCGAATGATGACGCACCGCGCGAGAAACGATGTGTCATGCTAGCAGAGCATGCCGACCAATGTTCCTTCACGCGTGATGTGCGATGGTTGCCTGATTCTTTGTAACTTTGAGGCGAAAGCCTTTTATGTCTCATACTCTCATGACCAGTGTCCGGTCCTCTTGCGCGGCGCCATCGGTGACGCCTCCCCTTCACGCAGGAGGATAAATTAACCTTATGAGCGCTGGAACGCGGATGGCGTCTGCACGATGCGCAAAGCGCGAGAATACGAACGCATGCGAAACGGAGGCATATTATAGTCTCGCGTCTCGCTGCGATTATATATATATATATATATATATATATATATATATATATATATATATATATATATATATATAAGAGGAAAGAAGTGTAAATCTAAGGGTTCGTTTTCTTTGTTAGACACAATATTAATGAGAACTAACAGACAATAATGTCACGGACATTTACATTTACATTAGAATTAGTTGTAAAACATCTCCTATACTTTCCTTGACATTACTGCCTGTTAGTTCTCATTAATATTGTGTCTAACAAAGAAAACGAACCCTTAGATTAACACTTCTTTCCTTCTATCTTAGCGAGGGTCTCGTTCTGGTAGACTTAATGCCTTCAGGGGGTATGCGAGGGATTATTAGTCAGTTGCCAGCTCGTAATAAGATCACGTGCTACGTGACGCCTACAGGCAAAAAAGAGTGTTCCACACTCGCCGTAATGGCAACAGGCGGCGCTGACTGACGCTCCCACGTTTAATACATATATATACCCCATAAAGTGGACGGGGCGATGACCGCCACCGTAGCTCAGTGGTAGAGCATTGGACGCGTTATTCGAAGGTCGCAGGTTCGGTGCCTGCCGGTGGCAAGTTATCTTTTCGTCCACTTTTCTTTCTTCACATTTACATTACAATTGCTTGTAAAACATCCGCTATACTTTCCTTGACATTATTGTCTGTTAGTTCTCTTTAATATTGTATATATATATATATATATATATATATATATATATATATATGTGTGTGTGTGTGTGTGTGTGTGTGTGTGTGTGTGTGTATAACAATGAATTGGTAACATAGGACCCGGAAGTAAAGGTTCAGAAAGTATATCAAGCACGTAGGAAAAAAATTGTTCTGGAAAGGACTGACGTTTCGGCCGCGGGACCGGCCTTCGTCGGAGTGATGCACACATGCGACAGTAATTGCGTTACTGTCGCATGTGTCACATATATATATATATATATATATTTAGTGTGAGCATTATTTATGTGCTTCATCTTCTCATCTGTATCATCTGTACATACTCATCATCAGCGCTTGGGTTTTGGTTGTGGGGCTCATACTCGAGTCAATAAAAAGAGTCTTGAGGGTTCCAAACGGTGCGTCACAAGTGGTGGAGAGTGCTTTCCGGTCCCTGCATCCTCTCACGCTCTCAGACACCCTCCAGCTTCGCCTAGAACACATCACTGGAGCTCCGTTCAGGACGCCGCTTACACCACCTCCATTCGGCAATGTTGCAAGACCAGCAGCCCAGCACAGCAGCTTCGCCAATGCTCACCCCGGCAACAAACCCTTCTTGGCTGGTCACCAGCCCTCAGAAGGATCCCCCGATGTTCGCTAGGCTTCCTGGTGAGGACGTTGAAGATTGGCTCGAGGAGTATGACCGTGTGAGTGCCATCATCCACTGGGATGAGCCTGCGAAACTCACCCACGTTGCGTTCTACCTCACAGGCGTCGCAAAGACATGGTTTTAAATGCGAATGCATTTCATAGTCAGGCTATGTCAGGCATCCGGCGTTGGCGTTGTGCGGCGTTGGCGTTGTCCGCGGAGGAGGAGGAGGAGGATAGGTTGAGGAGGTGTGCGCGCCGGCAGGTGTTAGATGTGAAGCATCTTATGGCGAAGCTTAATCCGGTGGTGGTGGTGTACGGCGTGACCGCCCTTACTGCGCATGCGCAAACCCTTTCAAAAAAAATAAAGATAAAAAACCTCCTCTCTCCCTCCCTAGGCATCCCCTCCCAGCGGCAAACACACCGTCACTGCGCATGCGCCTCTCCTCCTCTCTCCCCTGCTACGCTCCCCCCCTCTCTCCTCTAGGCATCCCTGCCCGCGCCGTCCCACACTCCCCACTGCGCATGCGCGTCCCACCTCTCTTCTTCTCTCCTACGCTCCCCCCTCTCTTCTCTAGGCATCTCTGCCCGCAGCGTCCACACTCCCACTGCGCATGCGCACCCCACCTCTCTCTCCTCTCCTACGCTCCCCCCCCTCTCCCTCTCTCGCCTGGCGACGCCGACACAGGCAGCGTCTGCTAACGAGTTTCTTGGTTGAAAAAAACCGACTGCTCGCGCTGCACAACCGTTCGCTGGCCACCCCGTATATATGGCAATGAATCTTGACCTCCAAGGTGGTGCCGGTGGGAGATTTCTCCTGTGCGTTGTTGAACAATAAAAATTCGCAGCGTGCGCGTTAACTAAAAGCGGTCTGCGGCGGAGCTCGGCGGAGCTATATATGAAAAAAAAAATTAAAAAAATAAATAAAAAAGTTAAAAAAAAACAAGAAAAAGCAAAAAAAAAGGCGCTGCGCCGTGCTCCCGACCGGGCTGCAGAAATTAGGCGCCTTTTCCTTCTTCAAACCACAACCACCATATATAAATGGAGTGAAGCGCGCGCGAAATGCATTCGCATTTCCTCACGATTCCCTTCGGGGAGGTGGGGGGCTTTTTTCAACCACGCGACAGATTTGCCGAATTGGACCTCTTTTACACTTCAGCTACGCCAGATTTTTGCCAGATTCAACACAAGAACGTACAGAGCCATCCTTTTTCCGGACCAAGACCGTAGCCGATGTTGTCGCTACCTGTCAGCGCCTTGATGAGCTTCAGACCACACGGCTGCAACCTGATATGTCTGACCTGAAGTCAAGCAACAACACAGAGCTGCGTGCATTGATCCGCTCGATCATCCGAGAGGAACTCCATGCACACACTTCGCCGTGCCATCTTGATATTCGTGCGACGCCACCTGCTACCAATCTACGTGACGTCGGGAGGGAGGAAGTGGCGTCGATGACAGGCACGCAGGTTCCGAGCCCGCATCCCTCGCCAACGCCAACTTATGCTCAGGTTGCTGCTATGACACCACCGCCCCAGCAAACACCACTACAGCTACAGGCGCCTGGAGTACACGGTTCGCTCAACTCACTCACACCACGAGCTCCTGCGCAGCTTTACAACGCCTGGCGCACTCCGCGGCCGATTTGCTTCTATTGCGGCATCCACGGCCATATTTCAAGATTTTGCCGACGCCGTCAGCAAGATGAAAGACGAGGCTACGGAGACTTTGAACAGGACGAGTTTTACACCTCTGCACCGCAATATCGTCGCCCGTACCAGACCAGCCCACGTCGGTCGCAGTCTCCGCAGAACTTAGGTGCAGTTGGTAGTTCCCATTTCCCGCGTCCTCGCTCGCCTTCACCGATGCGGCGCTCCTCTTCTCCACTTCGACCAGCTGCTTCGACTCCTAACCAACGACTGGAAAACTAAATAGGGCAGCTTCGGCAGGGAAAGCTGCATTTTTCGAACTGTATGAAACTCCTCCGGACCGCCCGTCCAATGTTTTATTAATGTATGTTGAAGGTGTACGGACTGAGGCACTGGTGGACACAGGCGCATCACTTTCCGTAATTAGTGCAGACTTGTGTTCCCGTTTGAGAAAAGTTAAGACGCCATACGATAGCCCTCCTCTTCGCTGCGCTGACGAAGTTTTTATTCGTCCTTCCAGTGTTTGTACAGTGCGCGTTTTCATTGATGGCATCGTTCATCATATCCAGTTTCTTGTGCTCCATTCGTGCACTCACGCACTCATTTTGGGATGGGACTTCCTTTCTTCAGCGTCAGCTTTCATATCGTGTGGTCAGCGTGTAATTCATATGACAGAGAGCGAGTCTTCATCCGATGTCGACTTCAACAGCTTGCGTTTCGTCGCTGCCGCTGATTGTTGCATTTCGCCAAGAGACGAGAATATTATTACGCCCGTTTCTGATACTATCGTTAACGGCGACGTGTTCATTGCACCATGCAGTCGCTTCACACCTACGGGGCTTACCATCGCACCTAGTCTTGTGCGGTTTACCGACGGTAGAGCGTTGGTCACCGCACTTAACCCAACTTCTTCGCCAGTGATGCTGCCCCAGGGCACTGCTGTGAGTTGCTTCGCTGACACCGAGCCTTTGTCGTTGGTTTCCCTTCACGCAGGATCACCGCCTTTGTCTGCCTCAATTGATCCTAAGGCTACCACCACTGCTTTAAATGCTACCATTAATCCCCACCTCACTGCTGAGCAAAAGAGAGACCTTTTAGACCTTCTTCAAAAGCACAGCCTTTCGTTTGACGTGCATTCCAAGGTTCTGGGCCGCACGTCCGCTGCAGTGCACCGCATCGAGACCGATGGCAGCTTCATTGTACGCCGCCGCCCACACCGTGTGTCTTCGGCGGAACGACAAATCATTGAGGACAACGTCGCTGACATGCTCAAACATGACATCATCCGGCCTTTGTCCAGCTCTTGGTCATCTCCTGTGGTCTTGGTCCGGAAAAAGGATGGCTCTGTACGTTTTTATGTTGATTACAGAGCGCTAAATAAGATCACAAAAAAGATGTATATCCGTTGCCACGCATCGATTATGCCCTCGACTCCTATCAAGGTGCAGAGTATTTCTCCAGTCTTGACCTCCGGTCCGGGTATTGGCAAATACCTATGCACGAAGCAGACAAGGACAAGACAGCCTTTGCTACACCGGACGGGCTTTATGAGTTCAACGTAATTCCCTTTGGATTATGCAACGCTCCTGCAACATTCGGGCGCATGATAGATACTGTTTTACGTGGCCTCAAGTGGAAAAAATGCTTATATTATCTAGACGACATCGTCATTTTTTCTTCCACTTTTCCTCAGCACCTTGAGCGTTTGGACGAAGTTTTAACATGCATTTCGAACGCTGGACTTCAGCTCAACACAAAGAAGTGCCACTTCGCCACTAAAAGCATCAAAGTGCTCGGCCACCTTGTCAGCAAAGATGGCGTTCGACCCGACCCAGACAAGATTGCTGCCGTGATTCGTTTCCCTCGCCCAGACAATCAAAAACATTTGCGAAGTTTTCTTGGCCTGGCGTCTTACTTCGCCGCTTCATCAGTAACTTTGCTACCATTGCGAGGCCATTACACAAGCTTCTGACGTCGGGAACATCCTTCGTTTGAACTGATGACTGCGAATGTGCTTTCCAAGCCCTTAAACGTGCGTTAACATCAGACCCCGTCCTCCGCCACTTCGACGAGAGTGCACCCACATTTCTGCACACAGATGCCAGCGGACATGGAATCGGTGCTGTCCTCCTACAGCACGACGACATTTCACGTGAGCGAGTAGTTGCATATGCAAGTCGTGCACTTACACCTGCGGAACAGAACTACTCGATAACATAACAGGAATGTCTCGCTGTAGTGTGGGCCATACAGAAATTTCGGCCATATCTTTATGGACGCCACTTCACTGTGATTGCCGATCACCACGCTTTATGCTGGTTGTCCTCGCTGAAAAATTTGTCTGGGCGCCTCGGTCGCTGGATACTTCGTTTGCAAGAGTAAACTATTGACGTTGTGTACAAGTCTGGCAAACAGCATCATGACGCCGACGCTCTCTCTCGCTGTCCTCTGCCACTTTCATCTCCGACCACGCACCCTCATTGCCCCACAGGTGATCAAGCGGCTTCATCTTCATTCTCGTTATCGCCCCTGGCAGTTGCTGAGTCGCTATCTTCCAACCGCTGCGCTCAGTTTGCCGCGTCTCAACGTGACGACCCCTATTGTAACCGCATCATCGGATACCTCAATGGCACGCCTTCTCCACCTAATGCCAGACTACGTCGTCAGCTGAGGCAGTTCAAGCTGGAGAACAATGTGCTGCAGCGCTATACTTACAATACCGATGGGCATCGGTGGGTGGCAGTACTTCCCCCGTTCGCTGCGTAAACAACTTCTCGAAGCACTGCACGACTATCCATCTGCTGGCCACTTGGGTTTTCAGAAGACATACAACCGCGTTAGGAGCCGTTTTTTCTGGCCGGGCCTTTCTACCTTTGTGGCCAAGTATGTCGCTTCTTGCACACTTTGTCAACGCCGGAAACGACCAACTTCAGCTCCTGCTGGCCTGTTACAACCCATCCTATGTCCTGAAACACCTTTTGCCATGGTCGGAATAGACCTGGCCGGACCACTTCCCATAACGCCATCAGGCCATCGCTGGATCGTAACCGCCGTCGATCATCTCCCACGGTACGGGGAGACCGCTCCTCTACGCACTAGTTCTGCGTCAGACGTTGCCGCCTTCTTTTTGGAAGCCATTGTGTGGCGTCATGGTGCACCTCGCGTGTTGTTGAGTGATCGAGGCAAGGCGTTTTTGTCCACGATTCTTGAAGAAGTCCTAAAAAGTTGTGGCACAGTTCATAAGACGACATCAGCCTACAACCCACAAACAAATGGCCTGACTGAGCGATTCCATCGGACTCTAACCGACATGATATCAATGTACATCGGACCAAACCACGATAACTGGGACAAAATCTTGCCGTTCGTGACGTTAGCTCACAACACCGCTGTCCAACGAACTACCGGATATTCACCTTTCTACCTCGTCTATGGTCGTGCGCCGACATTCACCATCGACGCCGCTTTCTTCAATGTAACGACGAAAACCTCTCAAACTACGCCAGAACATTTCGTCTCTAGGCTTGATGATTGTCGACAACGTGCTCGGCTCAACACGCAGGCCAGTCAACAAGACCGAAAGCAACGTTATGACAGCTTTCGTCGAGACGTCACCTTCCGTCCTGGAGATGAAGTACTACTGTGGACGCCTGTTCGTACTCCCGGATTGTGTGAGAACTTTCAATCACACTTTATTGGCCCTTACGTTGTTTGTGAACGAACATCCCCAGTGAACTACCTTGTCACTCCCGTCGAGGTTTCCTCGGACCGTCGTTACCGTGCTTCAGAGATAGTTCACGTTTCGCGTCTCAAACCGTTAGTTCGCCGTACCTTTCCCGCGTAAGCATCGGACAGGGCCGGCCGCTCGCGCGCGGGGAGGGAGAATTAGTGTGAGCATTATTTATGTGCTTCATCTTCTCATCTGTATCATATGTACATACTCATCATCAGCGCTTGGGTTTTGGTTGTGGGGCTCATACTAGAGTCAAAAAAGAAGAGTCTTGAGGGTTCTAAACCGTGCGTCACAATATATATATATATATATATATATATATATATATATATATATATATATATATATATATATATATATATATATATATACACGTTTAAGTACACATATATACCCTATTAAGTGGACGGAGGGATGACCGCCACCGTAGCTCAGTGGTAGAGCATCGGACGCGTTATTCGAAGGTCGCAGGTTCGGTCCCTGCCGGTGGCAAGTTATCTTTTCGTCCACTTTCCTTTCTTCATATTTACATTACAATTACTTCTAATAGCTTCCCCCTATACTTTCCTTGGCATCTTTGTCTGTTAGTTCTCATTAATACTGTGTTTAACAAAGCAAACGAGCCCTTAAGTTTACAATTCTTTCCTTCATTCATAACGAGGGGTTTCGTTCTGGCAGACTTGATGCCTTCAGGTGGAATGCGAGGGATTACTAGTCAGCTGCCCGCTCGTAATAAGATCACGTACTACGTGACGCCTAACGGCAAAAAAGAGTGTTCCACACTCGCCGTAATGGCAACAGGCGGCGCTGACTGACGCTCCCACGTTTAAGTACACATATATACCCTATAAAGTGGACGGAGGGATGACCGCCACCGTAGCTCAGTGGTAGAGCATCGGACGCGTTATTCGAAGGTCGCAGGTTCGGTCCCCTGTCGGTGGCAAGTTATCTTTTTCGTCCACTTTCCTTTCTTCATATTTACATTACAATTACTTCTAATAGCTTCCCCTATACTTTCCTTGGCATCTTTGTGTGTTAGTTCTCATTAATACTGTGTTTAACAAAGCAAACGAGCCCTTAAGTTTACAATTCTTTCCTTTATATATATATATATACATATATATATATATATATATATATATATATATATATATATATATATATATATATGCTGGACGGTGGCGGCAACGGCAAAAGTTCGCCGGGAGTGTTTATATAATTACTATCCCAATTAAAGAGAACGGAGGTGCATATCCAGCGGCCGTGCGAGGTGGCAACCGCAACAACAACAAATTGAAACAACAGAAATTTTCTTAAACTTGTATAAGAAGCAAAAAGAGCCGAAGGCGAATCTTGAAAGCCCTGACGGGCTGAAAGCCGCCGAGCTCGGTATAGGCAAGTGCCCCAGCGTTGTTTCTTGCTCGCGGGAGCGGCTAGATTC
>JALIZH010027660.1:0-21791 GCA_030522465.1 Rhipicephalus appendiculatus
ATTTTTTCGCGCATCGGGGGGCACCTGCGAGTGCTTTGAAGGACCTGCTTTTTCAATGCTGCAAGTCCCTTTGTGACGCTGGCTTGCAACCAGTGGCTGTGGTCTGTGACCAGGGAAGCCAGAACGTGTCCCTTTTTGCAAGCCTTGTGACTACCGAACAGCCCTATACAGACATCGACGGGCGGAGGCTCTTTTTCATTTTCGATGCTCCTCACTTGCTTAAGTGCTTGCGAAACATGCTCTTTAAGTATGATTTCCAAATAGGGAATCATCTTGTGAAGAGCCACTACATAAGAGATACTTACGAAAAGGACCGCGCGCGGGAAATTCGTTCCATCCCAAGACTGAGCGACAAGCACTTCAATCTAACATTTGCATCAAAGATGTCTGTAAAGTTGGCCGTACAGGTTTTTAGCAACCACTGTGCAGCTGCGATGTACATGTTGGTGACTTTTCAGCAGCTACCCGCCGAAGCAATCCATACTGCACGGTTTGTCGAAAGGGTAGACCGCTTGTTTGACTGCCTCAACAGTTCTCAAAAAGTGGCAAAAACACCTTACGCATCTGCGATGTGCAATGGCTCTGTCCATAGAGAGTTTCTGGAGGAATGCATTGCGCTGTTTGAGAACATGCAAGTAGTTGGGTGCCCGAGGCAACCGCCCTGTGTGCGCGGGTTTTGTTTGACAATGCGGTCTATCCTAATGCTATGCGACCATCTCAGCGTTCATTATGGATTTGCATATCTGCTGACAAGGAGGCTTAATCAAGACGCGCTGGAAAACACCTTCTCGGTTGTACGTTCCAAATCAGGAGCTAACGCCAACACCACAGCTCGTCAGTTTCAGGCCGCTTTCAGACATCTGTTGGTCAGTAACCTGTTCAAGCTGTCTGAGAGCTCTAATTGCGCCGAGGACATGACATCGATCTTGGCGACCCTCCCCACAGACCTTTCGGCGCCGTCTCCGGCTCTTGGTACCGAAAACATAGTCTCGCTTGGGATCGCAGATGACCCTTGCGCTGAAGAACTCTCGGACATTGAGCAAAATAACCTAGTTTATTTTGCGGGTTGGCTTGCGGCAAAATTTTTGAGGTCGCATTCGTGTGTCGGAAAGGCCCAAAATTGTGTTCTCAGGGTCGCAGGTGCGGAGTTAACTGAGGGTAACCAAATTCTCCTTTATTTGAGTGCAAACGGTGCTGCAGAAACGGACTTTGGAGGTCTCTCAGTGCCTTCCTCTCCTTTTGTGTCCTTTGTTGAGGGCTGTGAAAATGTCTTCGAAAACACCATTGGGAGCCTTTTCTCTACGAACAGAGTAGGACATACGCTGTGTATGCATCTTCGCGAGAAGGTCGAAAGGACGCTCACCGTTTGTGATGAGGAAGTTTATGACCACTTGTTTCATCTCTTCGCTCGAGTCAGGCTGCATTGGTTTGCAAGAAAAAGAAATGCTGAGCTTCAATGTGCACAAGTTAAGCATAAAGCTATGCAGCAAGTGCGAAGACTCAGCAACTGAATTTATTTTCTCAATGCATTTTCCAAGCGTGCCAGCCGCCGAGCACCGTAACCCTGCACCACTGAGAGGTGGGTGTCGTGACATGTAGTTGGTGCCTCAGGGGGTGGCGGTGGTTGAGTCCGAGGCCGCCACAGGTGTACGGTCGACAGCAGAGTGGAGCGCCCCGTAAAATTAATTATAATTGTTGGAGTTTAACGTCCCATAACCACGATATGATTATGAGAGATGCCGTGGTGGAAGGTTCCGGAAATTTCGACCACCTGGGGCTCTTTAACGTACACCCAAGTGTAAGCTCGCGGGCCTCGAGCATTTTCTCCTCTATCGAAAATGCCCCGCAGGGGCGTCTGCGCAAGCAGGCGTTTGGTGTGTGGCGACACCACGGACCCGAGCTAATGAGGGGGGTTTCGACACCCTCCCACGTCTCGCCGTGCGTGGCTGAGCCGTGTCCGGGGAAAAGGGGATCCTGGGGGGTTGAGCCAACGCCGGGTGATTGGACCTTTAAGGCCCCCCGGCGGAGGCAACACACCCCTTTGGCCCCGGCTTCACGTAGACGGCACCCCTGGGCTGACCCACCCAGGGGAAATCGGCAGTCGCCTTTTCCTATCTCTCTCTCTCTACCTACATCTTCGTCTTTTTCTCTCTTTCAATCTTTCCTGTCTTCTCCTTTTTTTCTATTTACTTCTAATTTTCTGGCGGCAAGGGTTAACCGTGTGTGGTCATCCAAGCTTGGTACACCATATTAGGTTATAGTGGCGGCGTACGACTGGCGTCGTGCAGTCCTTTTACAAAGCTCTGCCGCGTCCCCCTGTAGGGCTCCGTGGTGGGCGGTCGGCGCTGTTGCCGAACTTACATATTATTCTTATGGCATCTCAAGCTTCCACCCTTCTCGATCGGCCTCTCAAGAGGAACCGCACCGAAGCAACCTTCCACTTCTCTCTTCAGCCCAGGATAACATTCCTAAAGTACCACGTAATACACTCAGACTCTGTACCAGCAAGGAAACTCTCACCATTTTTGGTGGCCAAGTGCCTGAAAGAAAAAAATCGGAATGAAGTATAAAGTAACTAAAATGTCAAGTGGCGATTTGCTGATTGAACTCACTGAAAAAGAACAAGTTCCGAAGATCACCGAGCTAACTAACATCGGAAACACGAAAATCTCAACGACCGTTCACAGATCTCTAAATACAAGCAGAGGGGTTATATCCGAGCAAGATTTCATCGGCCTTAGCGATGAGGAACTCCTCGAAGGGTTCCAAGATCAACAAGTCATCAAAGTCCAAAGAATTGTAATAAGAAGAAATGATCAAGAAATCCCAACAAAACATATCATTCTGACTTTCGCAACAAGTGACATGCCTACCTCTCTTGAGGCAGGATACCTAAAAAATAAATGTAAGACCTTACATTCCAAACCCGAGGCGGTGCTTTAGATGCCAACGGTTTGGGCATGCATCACACTCATGCCGAGGGAAGGACACCTGCGCAAAATGCAGCTCAAATGATCACAAAGCTGAAAGTTGCGAAGCCTCACCTCATTGTGTTAACTGTGGTGGAGACCATCCCGCCTACTCACGGTCTTGTCCATCCTGGAAAAGAGAGAAGGAAATCATCACACTAACCGTAAAAGAAAAGATCTCATTTGTCGAAGCGAGAAAACGATTGCCACACCTCTTCCACAAAAAGTTATGCCGAGGCGACGCGTAAGGGGGCAGCGTCACAACGGCCTCCAGGAGTCCACCGTGTCCGCTCAAAGCGACGCGGTGGTATCTCCTCCCGCCCCCCAGGTGGAAGCAGCCACGGCTGCTCCACCGAAACTTGCGGCCCCGCAGGCGGCAGCCTCGCAGGGCCTTAAGATCAATCGCACCTCGAGGCCTGAGACACGTGTCTCAGTGCCCGAGTCTCGACCCCCAGCGCCTCTGAGAAGGCGATGGAGGTCGACCCCAAAACCTCGGTGTCATCGACACCGAAGGACCAGCGCTCCCTCGAGCGCGCCAAGCGGGACAAGATCCCAATAACTTTGCAACCGAAGCGATAACCCAAGAGGTATCGCTCTTCATGGACCCAATTTTTACAATATGTCACCTACCATCTTTTTAACAATTGATCCACCTTATTAGTACATTTGCTTCCTTTTAATCTCATCATGGCTTTTATTGTCCATTGGAACATCAGAGGTCTACTTCAAAACTTAGGTGACATAAAGGACATTTTTAACAAGTTTTCTCCGATAGCATTTTGCCTCCAGGAAACAAACCTGGGCGCAAAGCACACTCATGTACTAAAAGGCTACACAGTTGTCCGTAAGGACCGGCAACATTGTAGCCGTTTATCGGGAGGAGTTGCAATAGTAGTAAAAGGCGGCATTCCCACCCGAGCAATCACACTAAACACCCCTCTCGAGGCTGTAGCAGTCAGCATTATAGCACACAAAACAATATCCATCTGCTCCATCTACATTCCTCCCCATGAACAATTGACACTACGAGAACTCGAGGACTTGACAGCGCAACTTCCAGAACCCTTTGTTCTCGTAGGTGATTTTAATGCTCATTGCACACTATGGGGCAGCGACAAAACAGACCAAAGAGGGCAACTCATTGAAGATTTTATTTTATCGAATGACATCTGTCTTTTAAACTCTGGCACACCAACTTACTTTTCACCAAGTTCACGCAAGTTTAGCTGCCTCGATCTTGCATTTTGCTCACCATCTGTTTTTAATGATTTTAAATGGGAAGTCCTGGACTCTTCGTACGGCAGTGATCATTTACCTGCAACCATCAAATTGCCATCGTCACTACCCACCATCACCTCTAAACCACGCCGCTGGCTAATCCATCTTGCGAACTGGGCACTATTTTTAGAAAACGCGAAACTAGAGGACATCATCTCGCCAGATATGACGATCGATGACATTAATGACAAAATCACGGAAATTATAATTGCAGCCGCAGAAATGTCAATACCACGATCGTCAACTCATGTCCGAAAAACGAGAAATGTCTGGTGGACAAAAGAATGCACTGAAGCAAAGAAACTGCAAAATAAATCTTGGGGCGTCCTGAGGAGGTACCCCACATATAGCAACCTCGTAAACTTCAAGCAGGCCAAAGCGAAAGCGCGCTATATCCGTAGGCAGGCCGAAAAAACATCATGGCGCGATTATATAACTTCTATAAATAGCACTGTCTCGTCTAAACGATTGTGGGACCAGTTGAGGAAATTCAGAGGAGACTACTCAGCCTACACTATACCCATTCTTACAAGCCCAGACATCCAGACAACAACACAAGAACAAGCCGACATATTAGGGGAACACTTCTACAACATTTCCAGTTCAGCCAACTACACTGATACTTTCCTCAAACACAAAGAAACCGCAGAGAAGCAGAAACTACCGTTCACAGGTGCTTCACACGAAGCTTACAACCAACCCCTAACATTACAGGAACTAAACATTGTACTCTCACAAGGTAAAAAAACGGCAGTAGGCCCTGACAACATACACTACTCTATGCTGGCACATCTGTCCGAATCATCGAGAAAAGTTTTACTTACATTTTTCAACATGGTATGGCAATCTGGGTCTATGCCAGAACAATGGAAAACTGCCATAGTAGTCCCATTTCTGAAAGCTGGTAAACCACCAACATCCCCGAGCAGCTACAGACCGATAGCTCTTACCAGTTGCCTGGCGAAAACTTACGAAAGTGTTATCAATTGCAGACTGTCTTTTATCCTCTATTCAAGAAACTTGATTGATAATCATCAATGCGGATACAGAAAAGGTTGTTCAACGACTGACCATCTTGTTCGTCTGGAGCATGAAATACGAGAAGCATTTCGCTACAAGCAGTACTGTCTCGCGGTTTTTTTCGATCTAGAGAAGGCCTACGATACCACGTGGCGACACGGAATTCTGCAAGACCTCGCTAATCTAGGCATTCGAGGCAAAATGCTAAAATGTTTGTCCGATTTCATGACTAACAGAACATTTCAGGTGCGGTTGGGCACTGTGCTTTCACGCACGTTTGTCCAGGAAAATGGCGTGCCCCAAGGCTGTATCCTTAGCACTACTCTGTTCATAGTAAAAATGAATTCAATCAATAAGATCATACCACCCACAATAATGCACTCTTTGTATGTTGACGATCTGCAAATCTCTTTTCGTGCCTCTAACCTATCAACCTGTGAGAGGCAACTTCAAGTTACCATAAACAAACTAACACATTGGGCCGACAGAAATGGTTTCCGATTTTCCACACAAAAGACTGTTGCTGTGGTGTTTACATTAAAAAGAGGATTATTCCCAGACCCAGTTCTTACATTAAACAATATGGCGATGATGATAAAACATGAACAAAAATTTCTAGGTGTGACATTCGACAGTAAACTGAACTTTCTTGCTC
Source organism: Rhipicephalus appendiculatus (assembly GCA_030522465.1). Lineage (NCBI taxonomy): Eukaryota > Metazoa > Arthropoda > Arachnida > Ixodida > Ixodidae > Rhipicephalus > Rhipicephalus appendiculatus. Next base: position 5,923 of record JALIZH010027660.1, read on the forward strand.
ATATTAATGCACTTAAAATCAAGGCAAATAAAGCGCTTAACATACTTAAGGTTTTATCCCATAAGCTTTGGGGCTCTGATAGATTATGCCTACTGAAGGTTTATCGTTCTGTTGTCCGCAGTATTTTAGATTATGGGTGTCCTGTTTACGGCTCGGCCAGAGAATCCTACATTCGGCGTCTGGACCCCATACACAATCTCGGTCTCCGTTTGTCCAGTGGCGCGTATCGAACATCCCCGGTACAGAGTTTATACGTAGATTGCAATGAACCTCCGCTATGCCAGCGTCGCGTACTTTTAACCCTCTCTTATGTTTTAAGGATCAGGTCACATTCTCAACATATATGCCACGACATCACCACGCAATGCCACTCACGCTTACACTACTTTAACAGGCCACACTTCATCAAACCACTGATTTTACGCTTTGAAGAGCATTGCCGTACATACGATATTTGTGATGACGAACTCAATGTCGCCATGAAACCGCCGAGACTGCCCCCATGGACTGATCTGACGCAGCTGTGTGACTTTTCACTGACCAACCTTAAGAAACACAACACACCACAAGAACACATAATTCAGGAATTCCGTGCACTTCAGGACAAATACAAAGGTTATACCGAAATATACACAGACGGCTCGAAAACAAAACACCATGTAGGCATTGGGATTGTGACAGAGGAAAGCGCTGTCAGTGTTAGAATACCTGAGTTCATGTCCATTTTCAGCGCTGAACTGTATGCCTTATGGGAAGCAGTACGAAAAGTCGTCACCGGCAAATACAAACAAGCGATCATATACACCGATTCACTAAGTTCACTAAAAGCGCTACATCTAAAATCCGAGTGCGAACCGTTACTCGGTGACATATTGAACATGATCGTTTTAAACAGCGAGGTAGTGACCATTCGTTTCTGCTGGGTACCAAGCCACATAGGCATTCCAGGCAATGAAAAGGCGGACGAATATGCGTCCCTAGCAGCTCAGACATCTGTTAAGCAAATAAATATTCCCATTAAAGACAGCCTCCGCACTATTCGCATAGCATTATCATTAAAATGGCAGCAACAGTGGGACTCCTGCACGAGTAATAAACTGCATCTGGTCAAACGCATAGTGGGAGAATGGAAGTCGTGCCGTCATAAGGAACGCTTCATTGAGGTTATCCTTTGCCGACTCCGCATTGGGCACACTCACCTCACCCACAACTTTTTGCTGAAAAAGGAAGACATGCCACAATGTGCAAAATGCATACAACCATTAACAGTTATGCATATCCTCATCACATGCCCACACACTGAAACAGAGAGGCGAAAACATTTTGGAGTTTTTTTACAAGCGCCGAATACCTATGCACCCGAGGCTAATTATAGGAGAGGATCCACTTGTGCCCCTGTGTAATGTTATAAATTTTTTTGAAAGAAAGCGGCTTTTTAGATAAACTTTAGAGTTACTGGTTATTATATAACACCTTGTGTTTGGCGCTGCTTGGCCTGAGTTGCCCTTGCGCCATTAAACCCAATATAACTATCTATCGAAAATGCAGTCGCCGTGGCCGGTAGTCGATCCCGCGACCTGCGGTTCAGCAGTCGAGCACCATAACCACTAGACTACCGTAGTGGGTCACCTAGTAAAGTGATTCACGGGCCAGCGCATGTGCAGCGACATTCCCTTCGGCGAGTCTCTGATGGTAGGAACCATGGAGATGGGCCTCATAATATTCGGGGAGGGGAAAGGAGAACTTATGATCTGGGTAGCCTGTTTGCAAACGCTACCATGCATGTCGACAGGCCTCTTGCGAGTTCGTGAGGATGTGGGCTTGGGACTTAGTGCAGATGGCAAGGGCGATTGCTTCTTCTACCATGGCAGCCACTCGGAATATGATATTTTCTGGTCATTAAGAAGGCGAATTGCAGCCAATAAGGCTGCAGCTGTAAAGACGTGCAGTCCTGCACAATCAACATGGAAAGCAGTTGGCTAGTGATCCCATGTTTTTGATAACTATGCCGCTTGAAGTGCGCACCAAGCGTGTTCGTGAGCGGGGAGAATGATTCTTTGTGAGGATGAGCGGTTGACTATCGATGCGGGAGCGTATGCCATTCGGGGTATCTGGCGATCTTGGACTGTCACCAAATGCGAAATATTGAGGCTGGTAATGATGTCCCTTACTCTCTGTGATTGAGCTGGACTTGATAGGCAATTCTCTTAGTTTGTAGGGTTTCCTGTGTAGTATTGTGAACTCCTAGGGCATACAGTCGATCGTTTGCAGTAGAGGGTGGGAGTGCCAGGGCGACGTTGTAAGATTAACAGAACGCCCGGACCAGACGCTCGTCCTACGTGTGTTTGAGTGAGATCTGAATTTGAGCGCGTATGCCCCGGATGACATCATGTATCTCACATTTATTCTTGAATGCCTTTATCGGCGAGTGTCGCCATGGTTTATTCCTTTTCTTGCGCTCGTGAGTGCGTGCGAAATCGTTGAATAACGCACATCACGCTTCATGCGCCCCTTTTTTATACGGCACGAATGTCATTAATGGAGAAAAAAGAAAGAAAAAAAAAACGGGGTGACACATGCAAAAAACGACGATCTGAGGCTGCTTATTTAGTCGGGGCTTGCTCGCCTACCTTCTGGAACAAGACACACTAGTATTTTTGTCATGTACGTTTTATTGCGAAATATTTACAGCCATTTTAGATCTCTCTGTACGCACGACGTCAGATTAGCAAAGTTGTGCTGGCGCGTTGGCTTGCTTCTTTTCCTGCGACCCTCAGACATAGGTGGTGTAATAAGACTTATAAGATGTTCAAAGCACGCTGCTTTGCTTGGAAAGCGTGTGAATATAACTATATTAACAGCAAAAAAGTTAACCACCCTGAATGTTAACTAGAAACGTTCATACCTAACGACCTGTTGGTGGAAAATGTCAAAATGGTATATATTGGTCGCACTTACACAAGCAAAGTTGTAATTTTTGAGATGTGCCCCTTCAGTTGGCTCCATATTTAGATTGTTAAGGCAATGGATGGCTGGATGGTGAACCTTTATTTAGAGTCCTGAGAGACGCGCGTAGTGGGAATCTCCCACGTTGGCAATAATGCACTAGTTATTTTCTCTTGTTTGAGAGTAGTTCCGCTGTTGAAACTTTCATTGACGCTTGATGCTATATGTCACGGGTAAGGTCAGTTTATCGGTGGCTAAAGGAGATCATAAGGTATTTAGTGTCCGTACGCATGTTGTACTTATTTTTATGCTTGTTGCTGATTTTGTACAGTGTAATAAAGTTGTATTATGTTGATCCAGTAATAAATTGAAATATCATGATTGTGACTAGACGTTATATTTCTTCTCTTAGAACTGAAGCACACAAACCACGCAAGTATTATATGACCTTGATTTATACTTAAGGCACGAGGGCGGCCTGCGTATGTGCGACGCAATTTAACAACGGAGCAGTGGCGTCGGCAGCAATTTATTACGGGGACGGGGGAGGGCTGATGGCAGCCAAGTGTGGTCGAGTGTCATTTTGGGCTCTGTATCCCATGGCAGAAAAAAATACAATCAAGGTAATCAACTTATTGCTTTAGTACAGCAAGACAAGAATGCAGCATAAAGCTTCAGAGAAAACGCAAGATTTTTCAGCAACACCAAGGCGATTCATACAGCGTTATGCTCTAGTCACGAGTCTCTACTAGTTGAGCCGGCGTTGACTAGGAGCACACTCGACAACTCGCGTCGGATGGCAATGACGTGAGCCCTCAATGATCAAAGGCCTGAAGTGATTTTAAGTCAAATTTCGCGCCAGTGCCACCAAAATGACGTCACTTATTTATTGAATCTTGCTCACATCCGGCTTATTTTTTGTTCCGCCGGAAGTGTTCCCCCCCTCACACAGATGGCGCTAAGCCCCATGAGCAGCTTAAGAGCCGCCATTTTCTGAACGTATGGGCGTCTATGGAAGCTTCGCTACCAGTTTACATATACCTTGTAGACTGTACAGGGGCTCGCTTCGTAGAAGCAGGGGGGCATGGCGGGAAGGAGGTGCGTCAACGTGTCCCCGTCACAACATATGAATTTCACCTCTGTGCGCTGCGCCGCCCATGACAGGGCTGTTGACAGCATGCTACTGCAGTGTGCCAAAAAATTGCTCAAAGACACAGAATGTGAACACGGCAAAGACATGGGACGACTTCTCCAACTGCGGATACCCTAAGCACTTTATCAGCTGTAGAGGTTTAACTGCGGTAAGACAAGGACACCAGAGAAAGAAAAATACAGCACGTGCCTTGTCCTTGTCTTAGCACAGTTAAACCATTATGAAATGAAGGTCAAACAACTAGTCCAACTTGGTTCTCTTCTACTTTATCAGCACAATGGAATGCTAACTGTTCTGATGGGTAACATTGACATGCCTGCTTCTCGCCTCTATGCAGTGAGTCTATGTACCGTATATTAGAACAAGCGAATGTCTGGCACGTGTCCTATGTGAGTATGATGTGCATGTGGCACACATTCCATCCAAAAAGATGTGCCATCAACCTGTGAGAGCGAAGGATCGCCTGCCCAGGGAGCGCTTCCCCGGTTTGTTTACCAGATACCTTGCGCCGACTGCAAGGGTGTTTATATATGGGAGTCAGGAAACTACAAGAAGTGTCTTCTGCGGCATGCCCGTGATGTAAAGGTTGAGTGTGTATCTCGACAACATTTTCGCAGAACACGCCATCATGAAGAACAAGATTGATCGAGACAACGCAAGAATCATTGCAACAAAAAAAAAATGAAAGCATCTCGGCTACATCTTTGATCGCTTATCATACTGACTCCTTGCAACACAGTTAATCTTTAAAAAAATCTAAAACTAATCTGTGCTTAGTCTTTGAAGCAATTACTCAAGCCCATTTAAACAAGCCACTTCTGGTGATGCATTCATTGTGAGCAAGACTCCCATTCTGGAAGCCGAAATGTGACACGTGTGTTTGGACTGGTCAGCGTCTCTCTTGTTTCAAATGTACCGTGCTGACCGAATGGGATGATGGCATGCTGTCAACCTCCATGTCAACGCAGAGTGCATGCGCTATGGGAAATCAAGAAAAAGGAGTGAACAAATTGCAACAAAAAATGACGTAATTTTTAAAGTGGCATGGTTGAGGTTTCCACCGAAAAAGCAAACCCTGGCTTGGGAACAAGAGGGCTATTCAAATGCAGCCCAACTATGCTATGGCGTCCTAGACTTTAAGGTGAAGCTCAAGTGTCTTTCTTAGTGTTTTAAAACGTTGGTAGTGCCGGATGGTTAGCAGATATGGATAAGAAAAGCCTAATAAATTGCTTAGGTTGGTCTGTAAAAACTGTGTGAGAGCTGAGCTACGCCATTTTCTGAATAGCCATGCAGGCCGCTTGCCACTCTATTGAAAAGGAGACTGCAGAGGAGGCGCTTCTGCATGACGTGGCCTGTTTGAGCCTATCATTGTGGGGTGAACAGTTATCACCATCACTTGAGGCTTCACCATGGAGATTGGAGGTGTGTAGTATTTGATGACCATTTGTATATTGTGCACCAGTGGTAGCACTGGTGCACAATTAGGACCTTGAGTAGCTAAGCATAATTAATGAGTGCCTTTCATTTTTAAAGTTTTGACTGAAGTTACGCGTGTGATGAGGTTTATATAGGCTATAAGGTTGTAATGAATAAGGACCGCATGATAAAGCAGTTCAAGGCTGGCAAAGATGGCACAAGCTCTCGCACAGCACCACTCCTAATGTCGCCCTCTTTCACAGACGTCCCCTTTGTCGTCCCTGTTGTGCCCTTTGGTACATCTGCTCCACTACAATTCCCCTGGAGTGAAGTGTAGCCATCCTGGCGACTCGGGGAGTAGGTAGACTGACGGGGTCGTAGTATGACTTTAGACGGTCGACATGTACGGTCTCACTTCCTTGACGGTGGATTGTTTGAGGGGCTTGACAATGTTGTTCACTGGCAAGGTGGCATCAGTGATACGGTACGGATCATGGTACCATGCCAGAAGTTTAGAATAGAGGCCAGGGACATGGGGTGGTACCCATAGCCAAACAAGTGAGCCAACAGCAAACGTGGGAGCTGGGTGATGAATGTCGTCATGCAGTGTCTTTTGTCGACCTTGAGCTTCGCTAGTCAGGGAACAAGCCAACTGGCGGCAGTCTTTGGTGTATCGGGCGACTTCAGAAATGTAAGTGCACTCGGAGTCATCAAGTCGGTACAGGAGTATGGTGTCCAGTGGGTGGGAAGGCTCGCGGCTGTACAAAGGAAAGAAGGGGGGAAAAGCTGGTAGGCGCTTGCACCGCATTGTTGTATGCAAAGGTAACAAAAGGCAGTACGGTGTCCCAGGTGGTGTGGTCGGAAGAGGTATACATCCTTAACGTGTCACCGAATGTGCGGTTTAACCACTTGGTTAGACCATTTGTCTGCGGATGGTAGGCGGTCGATTTCCGGTGAATGATGTTGCATTCAGCGAGGAGGGTTTGGATGACATCCAACACAGACACGACCCCTATCACTGAGTAGTTCCCGCGGAGCACCTTGGCTTAGAACGAAGTTGCAAAGAATGAAAAGAGCAACTTTGCGGGCGGTCACTGGCGGGAGAGCTGCCGTCTCAGCATAGCGTGTCAGGTGATTGACGCTGACAGTAATCCGCCGGTTTCCTGAACCACTGTACGGAAGGGGGGCCGTAGAGGTCAACACCAACGCGGTCAAACGGGCCTGTAAGGTGTCGCTCTACTACACAAGCGACAAGCTGTATATAGGGTTCGTGGATGAAATCAAGGCTTTGACAGGCACCGATTTGGTTGGAAAGAATCATTTAATAAAAAGACGAGGACGCCGACCACAAGATGTGGAAGTTTGTATTCACTCTTTGGCACCCAGAATGTTAGCCTTGTTTACAATGAGGCTCTCGTTCTGCGTGCTGAAACATCACTACATAAGTGTAGAAAGCTGGGCCAGTTGGTATGGATCCATGGAAAAATAGCAGCGCGAAAAACGAGAGGATGCACACAGGGAGAACAGACAAGTACAAGCGCTGACTATCAACTAAGCATCTTTAATCGTAAATAAAACATAGATGCATCACACCGCCAAACGGTACATGTGCAAACAACACTTGCTCTTCTTTCCTCGCTCAAAACCAAAAGCACACACATGTCACATGTCTCATGTAATCCCAAGATACGAAATTTCCTTATCATGTAGTGTTACCGCCGCCTGACTGACACATCAAGTGACAGCTTAGAAATGTGAGCGGCCTCAACAATTTCACGTGCTTTCTGGCTTCTGTGTTTATACAGAATAGAAGAAGAGCCAAAAACAGGAGTGCACCCACAATCGCGGCAATGCATTGATAAATGAGAGCTAGCGGGACCTTTCAAGGAATTAAAATGCTCCCTTAATCGCACATTAAGGCACCGCCCCGTTTGCCCCACGTAAACGCGGTTTCATGACAGAGGTATTGAATAAACAACGCAGGAGCAGCAAGGTACATAGCTGTGGGCATGCTTAACAGTGCAACCTAATGTTACATCGACCTCTTTGTTCTTTGCGCGGCGGTCCACCTTCACACATAGTCTGCTCAACTTGTTTCGCGCCGAAATCAAAACCCGTACATCGAAGTGGTTGGCAACCTTCTTGAGTCTGTGAGTAAAACCATGAATGTATGGTATCACAGCGACTTTCCTGCCTGTTATTTGGGCTGGCTTAGGTTCATTGTTGCCGCCTTTTTTATTTTCTGAAGTAGCTTCTCGCAGGTAGCAGAGAGCAACTCAAGCGGAAAACCAGCTTGCGTCAATTTCTTCACCTGACAGGTGAAACTAGAAGCCACTCAACCATGACAAGATTTGGTCATCGCAGAGTGAAGGCAGGAAAAAAGCAATAGCATTTTTTTACTAACTTTGTGTGGCCTGAACTGTACTTCAACAAAGGTTTTATCGACCTGGGTGCGTACTGCACCCAGGTCGGTAAAGTTGACAGGATGCTAGACACTGTACTTGGTAAGCTCACAACTAAAGTTTTTCGCTATGTCGCCGATTACTTAGTTTTCTTTGACAATGATGATTATGACTTCATGGCCGCGAAAATTTTGAGCAGTTTTGAGCAAAAAGGTCTTGGGCTAAAATTTACATCTGAATTTTTGAAGGATGACACAATTCAGTTTCTTGATTTAAAGGTAGTGTTCACTCTGAATCATGTCTGCTGGCAGTACGCACTCAGGTCGGTAAAGCCTTTGTTGAAGTACAGTTCAGGCCACACAAAGTTAGTAAAAAATGCTATTGCTTTTTCCTGCCTTCACTCTGCGATGACCAAATCTTGCCATGATTTAGTGGCTTCTAGTTTCACCTGTCAGGTGAACAAATTGACGCAAGCTGGTTTTCCGCTTGAGTTGCTCTCTGCTACCTGCGAGAAGCTACTTCAGAAAATAAAAAAAAGGCGGCAACAATGAACCTAAGCCAGCCCAAATAACAGGCAAGAAAGTCGCTGTGATACCATACATTCATGGTTTTACTCACAGACTCAAGAAGGTTGCCAACCACTTCGATGTACGGGTTTTGATTTCGGCGCGAAACAAGTTGAGCAGACTATGTGTGAAGGTGGACCGCCGCGCAAAGAACAAAGAGGTCGATTTAACATTAGGTTTCACTGTTAAGCATGCCCACAGCTATGTACCTTGCTGCTCCTGCGTTGTTTATTCAATACCTCTGTCATGCAACCGCGTTTACGTGGGGCAAACGGGGGCGGTGCCTTAATGTGCGATTAAGGAAGCATTTTAATTCCTTGAAAGGCCCCGCTAGCTCTCATCTATCAATGCATTGCCGCGATTGTGGGTGCACTCCTGTTTTTGGCTCTTCTATTCTGTATAAACACAGAAGCCAGAAAGCACGTGAAATTGTTGAGGCCGCTCACATTTCTAAGCTGTCACTTGCATGTGTCAGTCAGGCGTCGGTAACACTACATGATAAGGAAATTTCGTATCTTGGGACTACATGAGACATGTGACATGTGTGTGCTTTTGGTTTTGAGCGAGGAAAGAAGAGCAAGTGTTTACGCATGTACCGTTTGGCGGTGTGATGCATGTATGTTTTATTTCCGATTAAAGATGCTTAGTTGAAAGTCAGCGCTTGTACTTGTCTGTTCTCCCTGTGTGAATCGTCTCGTTTTTCGCGCTGTTATTTTTCCATGGATCACTACATAGTTCGCCATCTTGTGGTCGGCTTCCTCATTTTTTTATTCAGTAGGGTCTGTGGAGTAGTGCCGTAGGCAAGTACGCATAATCGACTTTTTTTCAGGCGCATGAGCTCCACCAACGTGTGCGAGCGTGGGTAGTGCTCATGGTGATGCCGCAGCAATTGCCACGACGAGAGCACAGGTCTCACTCTTTAGTTTTCTGCTCGCGCCAAGGCAGCACTTCTTAGTCAAGATATACATATTCCTGCATGATTCAATCATGAACTTCTCTGTTTAGCTGCAACAGTCTCTCTACGATTTCCATCTGTCTAGTGTTTCCGTGCAGGACTGTTGGACTGGATGAGCAGGCCCAAAGCTTCATTTTCTTTTCTTTTTTATTGCTAGCATACCCTATGGCATCAGTTAAATAAAAAGGTATGACTTTGTTTCCTACATGTAGTCTAGGAGCAGTCTGTCCTATTTGCAAATGCACTTGCAATCAATGTCCTTCGACACTGTCAATGAACACAAAGTGAGATTCTGAGATTTAACGTGGTTGCAAAAGTGAGTAGTTGTCATTTAGTAAAATAAGGTACACATTGATTGTTACCTTTGGTGAGAGCGTGCACGTTGCTCTCATTGTAGGTGATATATGACAGGCTTGTATCACCCTTTGATGACACTAACTGCAGCTGTTACATTTTACCTAGTCATAGTCAAGAGTTCGACAAGAGTGTGGTCTGAAGAAATTATCTGGTGTTTTGAAACCGCATATGGGTTCCTTGTTCACGGAACTGTAGTGGTAGTCAGCAATTATGTAGCCAGTAGGTCACGCAATGAGCGCGCGTAAATGGCAGGCATAGTTCCTGTTGTCTTATTCTAGGAGCCGACGGGATGACACATTCTTTTCCTTTGTGATGATAGTAGCATTATCCCAGAATGGTGTAATTATAATATTACGCACGCTCAGCAATGGCGTTCGTCATGTTACTTATTAGTCATGTCACGTTGGTGCTCCTTGAGGTGTCGGGTTAACTTTCCTGTTTCGACAATATTCACTTGACAGCAATCAGAGCACAGTATCTTATATACTACACCTGGGAATGATTCACACGGCAGCCTGTCTTTTACATTCATGAGCTGCTTCCGGAGCTTGCTGGTTGGGGCGTGAGCAGTGCCAAATTGTATCTTGTTTTCAAGGTACAGGACGTCACACTGAGTGAAGACGACACTGTGGTCTCGTTCGACGTCACGTCACACTTTACAGGTGTCCCAGTGGATTTGGCTGTAACCATGTGCGAAGAAGCCCTAAAAGCAGACAGTGGTCCTCCTGGTCGCAGCCCCTTCGATGTCTTCGAACTTAGCGAGTGGCTGCGGTTTTGTCTCAGCAACACATATTTTTCGTATGGTGGCATTTACCAGCAAACGCATGGTACGGCGATGTGAACGTCAATATCAGTCACTACAGCTAATCTAGTAATGGCAGCCTTGGAGGCAAAGGTCCTGGCAATGTTCACTCCAGCACCCAAAGTGTTTAACCGGTACGTCGATGACTGCTTCTGCATTTTGAAGAAGCGAGACATTTAACACTTCTTCCACTGCCTGAACGCCCAGAATGCGAACTTACAGTTTACCGTTGCACACGAGAAGGACAAAATGCTGCCTTTTTTTGGATGTTAAGGCGTGCCGGGATGGGGGCTCCCTTGCCTTCTAAGTATACAGGAACCCACGCACTCAGGTCGTTATCTCAGTTTTAATTCGCATCATCCCATCAGCCACAAGACATCTGTAGTGTCATCCTTGGTAACACGGGCCGTACGGGTCAGCTGAGATCGCGATGCACTAAAGAAGGAACAACGGACGATCCACCGGGAGCTAAGCCGCAATGGCTATCCTGATTGTTTTATCTCTAAAGCTGGAAAGCGGATGCTACAATCAAGCTCACAGAGCAGCGCGACAACTTGTGCACATGCAGCCACACCTTACGTCGAAGGAATCAGCGAGCCACTTTCATGCGTATTTTCAAGATAGGATTTGCGCATTGCGCATGTCTTGACCACAAGCTCCAGAACCAGCTCGTGAATGTAAAAGACAGGCTGCCAAGTGAATCGTTCCAGGTGTAGTGTATAAGATACCGTGCTCTGAATGTCAAGTGTATATTGACATTCAGAGCACAAGTTCGGCCTAATAAAGAGTTCCTTTCTTTTAACGCCGACTGTTGCCTTCGTCGACGTCACGACCACGTGACAATATTGGTGAAACAGGAATGTTCTCCCGACGGCTCAGGAAGCACCAACGTGACGTGACTACTAACAGTCACATGACGAACGCCATTGCTGAGCATGCGGATGACCATAATCACACCATTGAGTGGAATAATGCTACTATCATCGCCAAGAAAAAGAATGTGTCATCCCGCCGGCTCCAATGAATAGGACAACAGGAACTATGCCGGCCATTTACGCACGCTCGTTGCATCACCTGCTGGCTACATAATTGACGATTCCAGTCCAGCTCAGTGAAGAAGGACCCCGTATACGGTTCCGAAATGTCAGATAATTTCATCAGACTCGGTCAGTGACAGTTTTTCATCGCATTTTGCGAACGACGGTTGTGTTTTCAAGTGTTGGCTTACCGGTGACCATGCCGTATATATATGTATAGTTAGTAATGAGCAATATCAGATGGAACACCGAAATTACCTTTTAAAGGCCATAGCGGCAAAGTGCAGGTGGTAGGCACAAAGGTGTTCATAACACCGTATGCCCTAGTGGAAATATATTTCGCAATTTTGTACACCACGTTCATATTAGTACGTTACAAGTAATCGCTAAGTAAACATGAATTTGGTGTTCCAGCTCACATTGCTCTTGATAGTGCATCGTCTACAACACTATAATGCGTGCTGATACCGTCATGACGTACTATCGTACTATGCCGCTAAATTGCTACATTTGATATGCATCCGCACCGTAATACCTACACTTAGTACGTTAGTCCTTTTACATTTCATGCATGCATGGGCCGGTACTGTAAAGAAAGTCAGAGTGGGGCGGTGGGGTTTGAACAGAATGTCGCCTAATGTTGCAATTTGGAAGAATGCCTTTCCCATGTCTCATATAGAGTTCATGTATGCAGGAGGTTTGATGTACGTTTCAAGAAAGATATCTATACCGGTCTGCACAGTGACAAATTTTAAAATAGCTTTTGTTCTACCATGATGTTTACACATAGTGACCGCACGGGGTGCCCCAGGAAAAAAAAAATGCGCGAGACCCGTCCTGTCTCTGTAGCTCCCCCCCCTAACAAAGCGTTATTAATTGCAATAGGTGAGAAAAATATTGTGAATACCATTTAGCAAAGTCGCAAAAGTTTATTCCTTGTGAAGCTGCGGGGCCACTAGCAAACAGTTCATGGCCAGCATGAGGCCCCCGGGGCCGCTAGTTTAAGACCCCTGCCTTAGAGGTTTGCATTTGTTTCCACTGTCACATATGGACTCATTCAGAAGAGTCTGCTGTCTTCTTATGCTCGCTTTGTTTTTCTTGGGGTTGTTGACTTGTCGGGGTGGTCGTGCAAGCGTAGTGCGAGTGTGCTGCATTTGCTTAGTTCTTTCATGCCTTCAGCTATCGGTGCCAACACTCGCTTACGTTGATTACATTTTTTGTAGATGATGCAATTCTCACGTCTGAGGTTCTATATGTCTACTAGGACATGGCTGAGTGTGCCAATGCGAGTGCCAGCCACCGGTGGGGAAATGTAGGAGTTGGTGAAAAAGCAGGGGTCATTTTATTGGGCGATCGCTTTTGGGGATACGTTCACTTTGGTGAGGTGTTCGGTCATCTACTGTGAGCCACAGCAGTCCGAAACTTTGCCAACAGTGCTGTGTTATCGCTCAGAGACACTGACTGACACACCTGGTGACAAATATCGCGACGGTATTGTCAAAAGTGAGCGCTTGCCGGGTTTTCGCCATGGTGGCACTAGATTTATTAAGAGGATGTGACACTGCAGGTGCTCGAGAAGCTTTTCATGCTTATCTGCGATGAGTAAATGCTGCGGGAAACGTTGCAGTTTTTTTTCAAGCGTACAAATTCAAATTAAGTTCTGTGCAGCTCAGCACTACAATTTTTTTCTCGTTTGGCCTGTTTTTCAGCTCTTGCATATCCCAGCCCTTCAGTTCATTTCTTACGGTTCCTTCAAAGACGAATCAGAGGGGTTCTGCTATATGTGTTTCACTTCAAAGTGTAGTTCAGAGCTTTCGGCACTGAGCACCTAGTTTTTGTCATCAGGATGAAGTAATCGGTGCTGTTTGCTGAAGAAATAATTTTTTGGTTTGTGCGTGTGCAGGTTGACCTGGCTAATGGTGTGATGCTCTCAAGGGCTGCCTAGAGTCGGCTCATGGGAGTTCAAAAGGACTTCTATTTGGTTAAGTGATCCACCATCACAATATGGTCGACAGAGGCCCGCACACGTAGGAGCTTCACGGGAACTGTCAGACCGTTTTGCTGTAAAAGGCGGCCAGAAGCCTGCACAGCAGCCATTGTCCCCACAAAAAAAAGGAAGCATAGAGAGGTTAGTGAGGGGGAAGCTCACATATTTCAGTAGTGTGTATTTTTTTCTGTCATGAATGCATATCGTTTTATAACTTGTTACCAGTTTGGCGACTACAGTGCCCTGTTTATAAGCACAGCTGCAAGTTTATTTCCAGCCATAGAATGTACATCCATCAGTACACTTAACTGGAAACGCTCCGCCTCGGGGGCCTTTACTCGCTTCGACTGATGCCAGCGCTCCCAGCGTTGGACGCGATATGTTTGCTGCAGCCAACAGTAGATGGAGCGTGGGTCGATTTCACTAGTAAATTTCTCTTTCACGTCTGCCTGACTGGTGGGTTCAATGCACTCACCTGGCAGGTCCATTTTCGCCATGTTTCTCGTGGCTACGTTCCACGCATGCTCATAAAATTCGTTGCCGTGTGCTTCTCTCTGTAATCAACCATTGGGTGCGACAGCCAGCACACCTTTCGAGTTCGAAATCACAGCTGCTGTTCGAAAGAAATGATATATTGTAAAGTCAGATCAAATGCTTGTAAATGTTGTTCACCGCATTTCAGATTTATTGATGGTGCAACATTTACAAATGTTATGAACGTGCGTTTCCTCTGCTTTTCCTATACATCATTAATTTCGAGCGGCAGCTGCGATTTCAAACTAGAAAGGGGCATGAGCTGTTGCACGCAGTGGTTCATTACCGAGATAGGCGTATGGCAACGAATTTCATGGGCCCCACGTGAGAACGTAGCCACGAGCAAAATGTGGCAAAAGCGGACCTGCCAAGTGAGTGTATTCGACTTGCCTGCCAGGCAGAAGTGAAATGGAAATTTACTAGAGAAATCGATCTGCACTCCATCTGTCATTACCTGCAGCAAACATACCGTCTCCAGTGCTCGGTTGCGTTAGGCTTCAGTTGAAGCGGATCGGAGGCCACGCAGTGGAGTTAAAGGGATACTGAACAAAAATTTGAAAACACTGAAATTCAACTCGGACGACACGACTGTTCCTATACACAGGGTTTATTTCACGTAATTTCGAGCATTTGGCCGTATTTTTAGTGCATTGTGAGAGTGCGGCGGCTGCACGTCCTGCCTTGCCACTTCCCTTTGTCCACCTCTCCGCCTTGTCCCCACCCCACATGGGAGGCAAAATAGCACTTCTTCCTCAGAAACCACTTCAATTACCGAGCGTGTCGCGAGCGCGTAAAGATGCAAGGTGCGAGTGACAGTGGTTCTACAAGTGGTGATTTTGACTTAAGAGTTCGAGAAGCCTCCAAAACGGAGGCCTCTCGGCTTCAGGTGCTGCCATTTTGCTGACATGCCGAAGCGTAGCAACAAAGCAGTCCTGGTCTCATAGTTACTATCCTTGAAGTGTTCGGAGCACAAAAGGTCTCGGCTTGTAGGCACCCACGTTTGCTGCAATGGGTGCGCAGCGCGAACCCATATCCTTTGAAGCTTCGGCTCTGTCTACAAGGTATGACGACAGGGCTTGCCTCTCCCGACGCTGCTTTTCGCACACCCCTAGCGCAGAGCGACGTTAAGGCATTCTACGCTGGCGAGGTGCTTCACCGTTCACATTACGTAGCAGCACACAGCACAAATGGCAAATTCGTAGACGTGGGCACAAGCTCTGTTTAGAGAAACAAACGGCCGCGAGGTGCGGCTATATGTTGTTGGCTGCCGGTTGAGAACACGGCTTGCAATGTTGATTGGTAAGTGATTTTGCAGTAAGCACGGTTGGTGAGTCAGTATCCGGCGGGTTTCGTGTAACTTCCTCTCAAGTTCATGCCGCAGCCACTAGACGTAGCAATTGGCGAAAAAATACGTAAGATTCACTATTTTCTGCTAGTCTCTGGCTGAAGTGAAGTTTGTTTCAACAAACCTCAGCACCCAGTTTTTCAGTAGGGCTATTTATCTCGGCGACGAAATTTTTGGCCAGTATGCTCACATGCCTAATGGGTGAAATGCTGAAATGCATGTCTACTTGCTTTTGCAGGTAACTGCATGCAAAAATGATTTGATGTTGTTGAAATTTAGATGGCATCTGCTGCATGTTCTTCACTGTCCGTAATATTTTGTGGAAGGAAAACCTCCAGCTGTGGTATTATCCATCATTGCACTGACATT
>JALIZH010027661.1:0-33021 GCA_030522465.1 Rhipicephalus appendiculatus
TTCCTGATTTGGATAAATCATTTAGTTTCTGTTATTATTCAACCAATAAATGTACGCTTATTTGCAATTGATTGCGTGTTATATAACGACATTGATCTGACTGACGATGAACTTGCTCTGAGACTTCAACAACGACTTTACCTGGTGTAATGAGTGGGACATGGAACTAAGCTCCAATAAAACAGTACTTCTTCGCGTCATCAAAATACCGCCCCATTGAATGTTCTTATTCCATAGGTTATGAACCCTTAACTGAGGTCTATGAATATAAGTACCTAGGTGTCACGCTAACAAGTAACTAAGCTGGAACACCCATATTGCAAAGATATGTGTCGATGCTCTTCGCAAAGCTTGCTTCTTACGCCACAAACTTAAATATTCATCACCGCATGTTAATCGTCTGGCTATGAAAACATGATCCGGCCTTAGCCTGAGTACGCCTGTATTATATGCGACCTGTACACTAACGTTAATAGCTACGCGCTTGAAAAAATCCAGCGATAGGCTGTGCGATTTATTTTCTTCGTATGGCCACCAGCTTTCCGTAACATCATTTATGGAAGCAAGTAAAGACTTTTCTAGAAGGATCCGTTGGTGGGCTAGTTGGTACATGTCTTGATATATACTGAGTATGTGCGGTGCAAAGAAACGAAGACAACAGAAGACACATGAACGACATAGACTGGCGCTGTACTTCCAACTGTTTTATTGAAAAGCATGAGACCTTCTTTTATACATGCGCACATGTTATCAACTGCTCAGGAGGGCATCTTGCAGATCACTGCAACGAGTGTAAATGCACTCCACACTTTGATCAAGCGACCTTTGTCAAAAGTGCAAAAACAAAGAGAGAACGAGAAGTAATAGAGGCAGCTTTCAATAGGAAGTCTGGTATCAAGTGTGTCAGTACGGCAAGTGTTTATCTAAGTGACAAAGAACTGCAGTTTTTGAATGCCAACTCATGATGTATCTAGAGCAGTTGATAACATGTGCGCATGTATAAAAGAAGGCCTCATGCTTTTCATTAAAAGCAGTTGGACAGCGCCAGTCTATGTCGTTCATGTGTCTTCTGTTGTCTTCGTTTCTTTGCGCTGCACATACTCAGTATATAAAAAGATTTTTCATTGCAATCCCGGCTCAAATATCAGCGCTTAAAATTACTCTATTCTAGACCTACCACCATACCTATCTCATATAAAACCCGGCGCACTTGTGATACTCATACGCTCTCTCTAACTCATTAGTCAGCAAGAACTAATGTATTCAAATTGTTATTCTTTCCGCAGACGCTTATAGATTGGAATAACCTGTCACCTGACCACCTACTGTACATCAGACAGTCGAGTACCTCCTACTGGGTTATTTTGTACACAATCTTCTTTTCCAATGTTAATTAGAATTTTTTATGCACTTGATATTTTTTCACTGTTTCTGTATTCCCACTAACTTAACCGTATTGCCTTTTTGCAACCTGTATTACGTTCATTTCATTTTTTCGATTATGTTATTACTATTGCTTGTTTGTCCACTTTGTAGTTCAATGCTTATAATGCTTTTTGTATTGGTAATCCTGCTTGGGGCATGAGACCTGTAGTATATCCGTAAATAAATAAAAAACGAATAAATACAAATAACGGTTCTATAAAAACACCGAAGTACGAAAGAGCTCATTCCGGAGCAATTGTCATTTATTAATTTTTTTGAGATCATGTTCAATGGTGGGCGTATCCATTCAAGGCGTAATTATGTCCAGAGTACCTCTTCTGCTTCAGAAAGAGAAAAGCTCTTGAGGAAGGTTTATTCTATTCGTGTTTTTTTTTTCATGCCTGTCACAAAAAAAAAAAAAAAGGAACGGTGACTAGTAAACGTCTTTTTTTTTTCTACAAATACGTGCTTGAGGAATATCCAAATCTTACGTTATTGTCAACGAAAATAAGTTTCTGAGCTACGGGAATGAAAACATTATGTATATAAGAAGGTGGTTGAAATATGCCCAGAATCGCTCTGTGTAAGCTGCGATGTCTAAACATATATCTCGTAATTTTTTTTATCGCATGCGATGATCTTAACCAAGACATAATAGCCGTTAATAAACTAGTACTGTACGGAAATTGAAGCAACAAAGTGGCTGCAAAGTACATCACGCTCTCTGAATTTTAATGCACACTATCGGGCGGAAATGGAGTCAGTTAGCATTTTTTTTCGAACGTTCCCTACATCAATCGGAGAAAGTTTGAGTAGTTCGTTGCACTTTAGAATTTTACCCCATCGTACTTTACAAGACGACACAGCGAAGATATGTGTACTAAGAGCTTCGCTTGAGAAATCGAATGTTATAAACGTCACCTGCATACAATGCACCCGTTTGCGGTAGGCCTCCTAGTTTCTGGTAGGCTGCAGAATGAGAGAAAAAAACACGTAGCTTCACTATACGGATCGCACTAAAGCAAGAAGGGGTGGCTGGACGCCAAATAAATAAATAAATAAATGAAAAATCGTTTGATGAATCAGTTTTATTATTACATCGCAAATAATTAAAACTCATAAAATATGCGGCCGAGGATCCAAAGTACGAGAGTGCAACGGGAACCCTGGCGAATGATCTATATCATTAATAAAAGAATTAGTAGCAGTAAGCACGATAGAACAGTTGTGTAACAATATGTAAAACAGGATGAGAAACCTCAAGACGCACGAAATGAAGAAACGAACAGTTTGATAAACAAATATAGTATATAGTAACCTAAATCAAGAAGAACTAAAGAAAAAGGCAGATAAATATTTTAACATGTTCTATTTTAAAAAAAGCTCTTGAATGATATGAAGCTTTAGATTTCAGAGGCGCGGCAAATGTTTCAAGAATATCAGTGCACGAAATATTCAGATCATTTACCATAATAAGTAGAAACCTTAGTAAGCAAAAAGAACTGTTGTTAGCAGGATACCCTGTAGTGCTAGTATTTACTAAAACCACAGGAAAATAATAATAAACATAATAATAATAATAATAATAATAATAATAATAATAATAATAATAATAATAATAATAATAATAATAATAATAGTAATAATTGATTTCTTCAAAGCGGTACATGTTGCTAAGTTCAACGCAGTTACTCGAATGTTGATTTTTCCTTTCTTTCTTTATACAGGAACACAATTAGATTAAGCCGAAACAGGTCATTAACACGTGAAATTTTGTTGCCACGAAGGAGGATAGAGGTGCTGCTGTCGCGTGAACAGTGAAATGTAATCTGTAATGATATTGTAAATGGTGTAAGTATGAAAGTCGACACTAATAAGCATTCCTCCAAGAGGCTGTACCATAACTGATTTCCGAACGCACAAAAGCGAAGTTAAGAGGAGGAGGTTGCTGATGAGAAAACTATAAGCCTACCTTAAGCAGTGTATGGGGCTCTGCAGTACGTTTTCGGACTTTGTTTCATCGCGAATCGTCCTCGACACAAAATTTTCATCCCATAAAGTATCCAGAGGCTTCAGAGGTAGTTATTGTACGGGGCAAGAACATTATTTCTCCTGTCTTCGCTATAGCTTTGCATAACTGTGCAAAAGTCGCACACTGGGGTGCGCGGGGTGCGCGGGGGTAACTGGGGTGCGCGGGGGCAGGGAAGTGGTAATTATGAACAGGAAAGGCGGTACTATTCAGAGACGTCCCTGTCTTCGAAGACGGTGGCCACCAATTCCAATGACACAGGTGGCTCCAACACATGTCGGCCGCGATACCTACGCGACCCAGCAGAAGATTTATGACAGAGGTATCGTGCTTTAGTGCGAATATACGCGCAACGACCTGGCTTCGCTACATCAGTACATGGTGTGGACCGTCTAGGCCGTGAGCATTGTTGACAGCACATAGTCTTCAGATGAAGGTGACGCAATTTTTTAGGAGCTTTCTAATCAAATACGCAACCACATTTCATGAAGGTGTTCTGGAATCCGGCGCGGAAGACGTCCCATTATGCCAGCGTGGACTCTCGATTCTCAAACCAGGTTCTTGCACTGTCTTGAAGGGGCGAAATAGACGTGGCGTAGCTTCTCTTCGCTGTCCCGGTTGAACGTGGCGACCCGGTCGTATTCCTCCAGCCAGCGCTCTGGATCCTCGCATGGTGATCCGCGGAATGTTGGCGGCTCTCTCGGTTCGTTATGACGACCGTGGTAGTCGATGCAGCGGCCATCATTGTGGCTGTCGTCTTCGTCGCTGTGGTCCGGATCTTGTCGGGTAAGGGTCCGTATTCTGCTGGCAGACTTCGCTGCCGGCGGGTGGCTCGCTGCTCAGAGTTGGCGTCGATGTCCCCATGACGGCGTGGGGCTTGGATTCACGGCTGGAGGGGGTGCGTTCGGTACATGGATCGGGAAGCATCTCCGCCAGATGCCACGTGTTCGTGACGTTGACGAAGGCAGAGACAGCGTGTCCGAAATGCAACCCTTTATTTGGCAGAAATTGTGGCCGCGAAAATGGAATCTTGTAGGCAAGCAATGCGCGCTGTACACTGATATCGGTGAGCAGAGCGTCGGCCGTCGATAAAACTGACAAGCGGTGAAGCGCGTCCGCTTCCATACATGTATCACCGAAGATTCCAGCGTTATCGCTCGTGGCCGCGTAAGTTCCAGAACTAACTCCGATGCTCGCGTTGAGCACGCAATCTGATCGGAAGGTTCTAGCATTTTCGAGATAGTTCCCAGTCATTCGGTCACGCTTTGCTCGAGGCAGCAGTTAAATTGCAATGGGACGGTAACATGAAAATAGAAACAAAAGAGTGGGCGTGGTAATATCAATAATCATCAGGACGCTTCTCTTACAAAAAAACCGTAGTGGCATTGGACAAGCCATATCAGTTCAACGGTGAGCTTTCTTTTATTTTGTTGTGAATTATACTAAGGTTCTCCGTCAGCGAATATGGAAACTGCCGTGTTCACTTTTGCTGCTTCTCGGCTGTTTTCTTTTCAAGCACGCGCTAACCTCTTGAAAAATAAAATCGAGGCGTTTGACGTAGTGAACCATAGTGCTTACCGTCGAATAATATTTATTGTTAAAAGAAATTACTGCGGCACTCACAATAGCGACTCTCTTAATTAAATATCACGTGTTCATGCAAGAGGTCAAGTTATGCCAGCCCTGACAAAAGGAAAAGCGTCCGGCAATTTAGCGCTTCAACGTCGACAAGCATCATTGCTGTAGTGACCTTGAAAACAAATGTGCGAGGATTTTGCGCGAGGCAATCATTTCTGATTATGTTCTAAACAATAAGCAATGATGCATACGTTTTATAGTGTGAATACATATGCATGTTAACTTCTGTTAGTGCAGTGAATGATTCCATTGTTGGATTGTTGAACCGTCCGTTGTCTAAACATTCCTAAAAACAGACCTTCCAAATGTTCGCGAATTCCTTCACCCGAGGAGGATGTCATCGTTCTTGGATATCAATGCTGTTCTCTCAAATTTCTGGTTATGTGTAGTCAAGTCGCGCTATTAAATATGAAGCCTACAGAACATATAGAGTTGTGGTGATGGCTGAAGTGTCAAGCTATGTTCTTACTCTGGTTTGTCGGTGTGATAAGTGGTGCGATGGGGACTCATAGGCGCTGCTGAAATGGTAAAAAAAATGAAACAGTGAACGTTCAATCCTTTTCACGACAACTGCATTAATATATTAAAATATGTAGGCTGCTCGCTAAGTCCATAGCCACATTTAATTACCAATACCTGCACATATTTCTTTCTTAGTCATACGTATACGGGAACAGCACATGTCAGTGACGGTAACCATGTTAACAAAATTAACGTGCATTCGGCTGTCTCAACCACGGCGTACAATAGGTACCATGATCCGCTTTATGTTTTTACGCTTAAATACAAGTAGGGAATTTCCAATGGCGTTACCATAGCGTTATTTCGCGTTATAGAATTTAGGGCAAACCTTTTACAAACACTCACTTGTTCTTCACTGAACAAAAACCGGAAGCAACGAACGCTCTATGTCTGCGCAGTCCTATTATTCAGGATTTTTTTATACTAAACTGGGGTTGTACTAAACTGGGTGTTGTACTACCGTAGTCCTACGTATACTGACATAATCGCTTCGCAATTCATTCCATCGATTGTCAAGTGAGTTGTTAGCTGGGTTGCCAGGTTTGGATACTTTGTTCCGATTTGGCTATTTTTTAAGGCCGGCGGTGGCAGAATGAAAAAAAAAAAAAGAACCTGTTGGCTACCTGGCTAGTTTCTGGCTATATTCCCGCTTCCTCAATTCGAGCAAAATGATCAATATCTGCTGATGTCGCAGTTGGTGACGTTCGAGTATGTGGCGTCAGAACATGATGGCCGAAGCGTGTTTCCAGCTTGCAAATTTGATTGGCACTTTGATTACACAGACTATGAACCTTGAGGAAGAGGATGGCTTAGTGGCTCAAGCAGAAATAATGTTAAATGATGTAGATCACAAAATAAATATAAAAAGAAAGTACGTTTGTAGCCAGCCAATCAAGCAGGCCTGGTTCATAAAAAATATTTGAGGAACACATGTACTATCGGGGGCAAGCGAAGCTTTGCGTGTGCCTGTCTGACCTACTATTTCTTTCCCCTTTTCTTCCTTTCTTTCTTTCTTTCTTTCTTTCTTTCTTTCTTTCTTTCTTTCTTTCTTTCTTTCTTTCTTTCTTTCTTTCCTTCCTTCTTTCTTTCTTTCTTTCTTTCCTTCCTTCTTTCTTTCTTTCGTTCCTTCCTTCTTTCTTTCTTTCCTTCCTTCCTTCCTTCCCTTCCTTCCTTCCTTCCTTCCTTCCTTCCTTCCTTCCTTCCTTCCTTCTTTCTTTCTTTCTATCTTTCTTTCTTTCCTTCCTTCCTTCCTTTATTCCTTCTTTCTTTCTTTCTTTGTTTCTTTCTTTCCTTCCTTCCTTCTTTCTTTCCCACCTTCGTTCCTTCCTTCTTTCTTTCTTTCTTTCTTTCTTTCTTTCCTTCTTTCTTTCATTCTTTCTTTCTTTCTTTCGTGCTTTCTTTCTTTCCTTCCTTCCTTCCTTTATTCCTTCTTTCTTTCTTTCTTTCTTTGTTTCTTTCTTTCCTTCCTTCCTTCCTTCTTTCTTTCCCACCTTCGTTCCTTCCTTCCTTCTTTCTTTCTTTCATTCATTCTTTCTTTCTTTCGCTCTTTCTTTCTTTCTTTCCTTCCTTCCTTCCTTTATTCCTTCTTTCTTTCTTTCTTTGTTTTTTTCTTTGTTTCTTTCTTTCTTTCCTTCCTTCCTTCCTTCCTTCTTTCTTTCTTTCTTTCTTTCTTTCTTTCCTTCCTTCCTTCCTTCCTTCCTTCTTTCTTTCTTTCTTTCTTTCTTTCTTTCTTTCTTTCCTTCCTTCCTTCCGTCCTTCCTTCTTTCTTTCTTTCTTTCTTTCTTTCTTTCTTTCTTTCTTTCCTTCCTTCCTTCCTTCTTTCTCTATTTCTTTCTTTCTTTCTTTCTTTCTATCGCATTGCGCAATATCCGCCCTAACTTTGTTCTTGGCACCGGGAATGGGACCTTCATCCACGTGCTTAACAGCGCAACACTTCAGCTGCTACACGGAACAGCGGTGGTGATGCGTTCAATCCAGGCCACAATGAAATGTGGCAACCTGAAATCACGTCACCTCGGTAAAAGATGAGATTGACATATTAGATCGCCGACCAGCTAACGATCTAGAGAGAATCAATTAATGGAAAACGGCGCATACAAATACAAATGCGCATCTGGCGGTGAACTTTTGAGGGCCACGTGTCTGTACGCTTTGCGACGCTGGTTCTTTCTCTTTTTTAAATGCGAATGCATTTCTTAGTCGGACTATGTCAGGCAGGCGTTGTCCAGCGGCGTCCGCGGAGGAGGAGGAGGAGGATAGGTTGAGGAGGTGTCCGCGCGCCGGCAGGTGTTATCTCTCCGCTCTCCACTCCCTCCCCCCATAGCAACAGCTGCGGGCGCGCGCGCTTATCCTCGCCCCTAGCAACCGGAGCATGTGGTGCGAGAGAGTGTAGGAGAGGGTCGGTGCAGTGCTTCGCCGCTCCTTCTCTCGCCGTTCGCTCTCTCTGCTCCCCTGCGCCCCACTCTCCCGTCCGCTCGCGCCTCACTCTCGACCGTTCGCTGGCTGGGCGCCTCTCAAGGCGATGGCAGAAGTCGGTGTCGGCGCAAGAAATGCATTCGCATTTCCTCACGATTCCCTTCGGGGAGGTGGGGGCATTTTTTTTCTTTTTTTTTTGCTTTCTTTTTTTTTTTTGCAGTACCACACCGCCGTAATCTGTGAGCTGTAAAACCTTCGCTCAAAAGTTTGTGGAAAGTTGGCAGGGGACAGAGCGAAAACTGTTGCGTGGGCCCTCTTTTTGCCGACCAACCATTGCTGATCGCCAGTTTAAACCGTAATTGGAAGTGAAGAGGAATCGAAAAATCTTCAGATCGAGGGCGCTCTGCACTATTCGACATTAAAAATCAGGTAAACAGGACGAACTGCTTGTGCCATTTTTTAGGATTAGTTAAGCACTGCGACACTGGAATATTACTTCCTCGGCCTCCGTCTCACAAGAAACGATCGTGAATGTGACTACAATTTTCTATGCTTCTGTGCCGGGAACTGTGATTTTGAGCGCACTCATGTTGTATGGTTGTTCTTACTGTCGTTAATTCAAATCTCGTTAAGAAAAATTATGAAATACGAGCGAAGAGGGTGCTCTCTTTCGTGAGTGCGAGGAAGTTCCACGAAACGATTGCTAAAGCTAACAATTTGTTTGAATCTGAACAATTAAGATTTTGAAGTGTTCCTGCTTTTCTTGTCAACATTTTCGACAAAAGGTTCGTGAATCTAGTCATTTAGATACAAATGTCGAAGTTGTTTTCCCAGATGCGTGGCCATTTTTTGGTTACTTTTACTGCTCTTGTCTCAAGTTAGCTACTTTTAGCTAGTTTTTCCAATTGTCTGGGTACATCTTTTTCCTCTTTTCGACCTGGTAACCGTGGGACTTGTGAGTGCTCCGCCGCAACAGCGCGCGATTTTCACGGGTAAACTTGTCGTTTTTCTGTCGTGATACACTGAGCTTGATTCCCCTAATGATGAGTTATGTTTCAATCTTGAAACTGAAACGGGAAACACAAAACCAGAATTACATTAAACACAATTAGTCCACCGATATCCAATGTTTGATCTTCTCTTCCGATTACCTCGACATATGCGCAGTCCTACCAACATCTTGTTATTTCGTCAATTTCTTTGCATTTGTTATGAAGGTACGCAACAGTTTTACTTTGAATTTCGTCATTTCTAGAGATAGCGATTAATCCGTAATACTGACATTCTTCGTTTTCCTTCAAAGGACTGGGAGCACGGTACCAAGGGCGACGGACGTGGAAGAACCATACAAATGGAGAAAACGACTCATGAGTCCAACCTCGTCGAAAAAGCACCTCGCAGTGTCGGAAGCATTCTTCCTAAGCGTAAGATTGCAGTATACAAAAGGACATCCTTACCCAGAGTAGTTTTAGCTTTCGTGGCCTCAAAGATTCATCCCTACAAAGTTAAACATCTCATCTTTCTACGTTCACTTCGCAAGGATTGACGTCTACCTGGCAACTATCTGCTGTCCAAAAGGCACTCGAAATAGGCACAGAAGTTGTGCTGCGAAACATTCGCTCTCCTGCGCCTTAGAACACAGCTCTTAAACAAGTGTGAAGAGATCACCTAACGACGAAGAATTTATTTCGTCGTCGTCGGTCAACTAATCTGCGGAAATATTCTATAAGTCTTGGTCTCCCTAACGCAAATAGAACGAGACGGATAAACGGAGAGGCAGCAGAACCAGTATGGAGCTAATAATATTACCTTACCTTCCATTGCTATCGCAGGCCGTCTTTATACCGGTTGTCCCAGCTATCTTTAGCCAAGGGTTAAAAAATACAATATTTGAGGCAGGCGAGTGAAATCAGTTGAATATTGCTTACAGCTATCTTGCGCACTACAGGCAATTTTTTTCTTTTGTAATTAACGAATTTGTTAATTAGAATTAATTTACTAAATTGATAAATATTCACTTTACGCAGAAATGAGAGTTGCAAAGTTCGAGGGCGTCTTCAGAAACCCCCATGGCATCATTTGCGATAAAGAAAGTTTTACGCGTACCATTTTTTTCCGTGCTGCAAAGAAAGCCCGCGAAATACAAAAAAATTACACCATCTCCCGCCAAAGGGAACCATGTGTAGATGTGAAGCAGCGGGCGCTAACGCTTACACTGGCCGTGGCGTTGACGCTGGCGCTATCGCAGCGTTGCACAGGAGAGAAAACTGGGGAGGCGCAAAGCACGCAGTGATGGAGCGGTGTTTCCTACTGGAACATGCCAATCGCTGCTAATGGGCAATGAGAGACAGAAGATTCCGACTGTACACAGAGACCCGCAGTCGGCTTTTAGTTAACGCGCACGCTGCGAATTTTTATTGTTCAACAACGCACAGGAGAAATCTCCCACCGGCACCACCTTGGAGGTCAAGATCCATTGCCATATATACGCGATGGACAGTGAACGGTTGTGCAGCGCGAGCAGTCGGTTTTTTCAACCAAGAAACTCGCTAGCAGACGCTGCCTGCGTCGGCGTCACGAGGCGAGAGAGGGGGGGAGCGTAGGAGAGGAGAGAGAGAGAGGGGACGCGCATGCGCAGTGGGGTGTGGACGCTGTGGGCAGGGATGCCTAGAGGAGAGAGGGGGAGCGTAGGAGAGGGAGAGAGAGAGAGGGGGGGGACGCGCATGCGCAGTGGGAGCCCAGGCAGGGATGCCCAGAGGGAGAGAGGGGGGGAGCGTAGGAGGGGTGAGAGAGGGGGGGACGCGCATGCGCAGTGGGAGCCCAGGCAGGGATGCCTAGAGGAGAGAGGGGGAGCGTAGGAGGGGTGAGAGAGGGGGGGACGCGCATGCGCAGTGGGAGCCCAGGCAGGGATGCCCAGAGGAGAGAGGGGGGGGAGCATAGGAGGGGAGAGAGGAGGGGAGGCGCATGCGCAGTGAGGGTGTGGTTGCCGCGGGGAGGGATGCCTAGAGAGAGGGGGAGGAGAGGTTTTTTATTTTTATTTTTTTTAAAGGGTTTGCGCATGCGCAGTAAGGGAGGCCACGCCGCACACCACCACCGGATTAAGCTTCGCCATAAGATGCTTCACATCTAAAAATATCATGTGACTAGCGCATTCGCGCGCCGCGACCGTGCTGCTCTCAGCCGTGGTTTGAGCGAACAAAATCAGCTGCGACCACTACCCGCCGGCTGCGTTGCAGCGGTAGGCCGATAAGTTGATGGTGGTTTCTTGGCGCGTTGCCAGCCAGTTGGCGCGCGTGACTGTGCAAGTTGTGCCGAGCGCGGGCGAAGAAACCACCGTAAACTTATCGTCCTACTGCTGCAACGCAGCGGGCGGTTCGTGGTCGCAGCTGATTTCGTTCGCTCAAAACACGGCTGAGAGCAGCACGGTCGCGGCGCGCGAATGCGCTAGTCACGTGGTATTTTTTGTATTTCGCGGGCTTTCTTTGCAGCACGGAAAAAATGGTACGCGTAAAACTTTCTTTATCGCAAATGATGCAAGGGGGGTTTCTGAAGACGCCCTCGAACTTTGCAACTGCTGTTTCTTGCGTAAAGTCAATATTTATCAAGTTAGTAAGTTAATTCTAATTAACAAATTCGTTAATTACAAAAGAAAAAAATTGCCTGTAGTGAGCAAGATAGCTGTAAGCAATATTCAACTGATTTCACTCGCCTGCCTCAAATATTGTATTTTTTCAACCCTTGGCTAAAGATAGCTGGGACACCCTGTTCCTGAAACGAAGGTTCCAGAACAATAAGGCGCGGTTTGAGCTGAGCTTTGCTGACGGTCTTTGTGGGCGAAAACTGAATACCACAAGAGTGAAAATAAGAATAGCGCGTGGCAATATTAAGCGAACAGTCTTCTGTGCTGCCAATACTGTTTGAAAGCCCACTTAAATATATGAAAGTGCTTTATGCATAACATCGCTGCCACTTTTCGCGATGTACTTTCAGATCATCACGATGACCATCAGTTTCTTAGACCGGGCCTTTGATGAATAAAGTAGGGAGTTTTATGCGGCATGACTCGAACGTGCGCAGTTGGTGCAAGACCGATATGTGAGAGTCTGCGAGGGAAAAAAAGAGAAGGCGCATTCGCTGGCCCAATGTCTCACTTTGCGGAATTAGCGCTGTCTACGCATTTCCATCCCCCCTTCGAGCGAGGACACCATAAATACACGCCACAAACTCAGCACTTTTCAGGTCCATCTGAGCAATTATAAGCTAAGGCAGAAGATTTAATTAAGAGCTGATAAGAGCCTTACTAAAAGCAAGTGGAAAGTATAAGGGCTCGTTTTGCCTTTTTAGAATTAATATTAATGAGAACATACAGAAAAGAATGCCAAGGAAAGTATATGCGATGTTATTAGTAGTAAATACAACTTAAATGTGAAGAAAGAAAAGTGGATGAAAACATAACTTGTCGTGGGCAGGGACTGAACCTGCGACCTTCGAATAACGCATCGGATGCTCTACCAACTGAGCTAACACGGCGGTCATCCTCCCGTCCACTTTATGGTGTATATATGTGCATTTAAACATGGGAGCGTCAGTCATCGCCGCCACTAGCCATGACGGCGAGTGTGGAACATTCTTTTTCTGCCTGTTTACTGACGCTGATTGACACTTCCACGCTTAAATGCACATATATACCCCATAAAGTGGACGGGGGGATGGCCGCCGTGTTAGCTCAGTTGGTAGAGCATCTGACGCGTTATTCGAAAGTCGCAGGTTCGGTCCCTGCCCACGGCAAGATATGTTTTCGTCCACAATTTTTTTCTTCACATTTACATTACATATACTGATAATTACATCGCCGATGCTTTCCTTGGCATTACTGTATGTCATTTCTTATTAATATTGTGTCTAACAAGGAAAAACGAGCCTTTAAAAGTTCCACTTCTTTCCTTCATTCACAGTGAGGGTCTCGCACTGGCAGACTTGATGCTTTCAAGTAGTATACACAGTAAATCAATTTAAGGGGATAATAACATCCTAACTACTATTAACATCCCCTATACTTTCCTTGGCATTATTGTCTGTTAGTTTTCATTACTAAAAGCAAGGAATTTATGTGTAGGAAGTTGGAAAAGGGGCTATTTCCGAACACACGGCTGCTCAGCAGTTGGCATACAGAGGTGTCTCAGCCCTTGTTGTAGGCACTGTGATGGCCCAGCAGACTCATTACACGTAACTTGGACCTCTCCTAGCTTTTTTCGAGTGACATAGATGTAGCGGATGCTGCGAGTTTTTGCTACCCAACCAAGGAGAAAGTATTCAGCGAAAAGACATCGGTCTCGCACTGACCATTCCCACACTCCCAAGGGATCTCGGCCGACGATGGGAATGATGCTGGAGGGTCTATAGTCGCATGCAACTTTAGAAGTCCGCGGCATTTTCCCCTCAAAGGTCGATGCACACAAGCCTGCACCAATCGGCACGCACTCCAGGCTGACGTCATGAGCCGGATGGTCGGTGGCTCAGCCTCCGTTGACCATCGCCGCGTGCATGACCAGGACTATTTTTGTCGCGAAGGTGATCGGCTGCCGAGTTTCGGTCGTCTCGACGGGGTCTCTCCGCACTTCTTAAGTTGTGTCAGACTAGAGTATATAACCTCTACCTCGTCATCCATATGACCGGTGCAATCAATGTCATCTCTCTCTTTATATTTATTCCATCTTAATAAACTGCGGAAGCATTAGAATAGATACGGGCGGTGCCTACCTTTCTCAGAGAGAGCTTTCTGGGCTGCAAGTTGCCCTTTCTTCCGTTGCATTATCTCGTCGGGATCCTCTTCAGTGCTTGACTTGTTTTCGTGCCTGTGTTCTAAGGTAAAATATACGTGTTAGCATATGGGCATAGATAGTTACCTTTCATACATTTGAGACAAACTCTGTAAGGTCCAAAGAATGATGGTTATTTCTGTATTCGACAGAAACATACATTTCAGATAGCAACTTACAAATTTGGCAGATGCCAGTCATTCTGGTAGTCGATGTCCATGCGGAGCAGTAGGTGAGCAGTGGCCTCTACGATATGTTTGTTTTACTGATTTGAGTCAAGCGTTGCGAGTTCGACCGACTTTCCTTGTGCATTATGAGTAGCTGTGGGTATATGGCGGGCAGGCCCGCAGCGAGGAATTTTCGTTTACGCGGTTGCCGGGACACTTGCTGAAGGCGTTGACTATTTGAGGGAAGGACCTAATTTCAGGAAAGTAGCCTATGTGATGAAGCAACATCTTCGGAGGGTGGCGGGCGGGATTCTATTACCACTCCCCCCCCCTCCCCCCCCCACCCCCTCCCCCCGGCTACGGGATTGGTCGTGGGTTTATTAGGCTCGTCTTCTACATTGCAGCCCAAGGGATATCCTATGGTGCCACGTAACTACAGTACTCACAATGGCACACAGGTGTCGGTTTTATCGAAATGAACTGCAGGCTGCGGTGCGATTATGTGCATTAGAGGTCTGCATGGGCTTCGGGTAGCCCGAAAGCCCGAGCCCGCCCTTTCCGCGGGCCGGGTTCGGGTGGGCCGACGTCTTCTCTTCTCGGGCCCGGGCCGGGATCGGGCTACATTGTTTTTTGTGAGGGCAGGCCGTGTCAGATGCAAAGCCCGAATCGAGCCCGAAATATAGACGTTGTGCCGGAACTGTTTTCCACCGCGTAGCGCCTTCACCGCGACCGCCCCCCCGCCCCCCTTTCTCGGTTCTCCTTTCCTTTTAACCACTTCAAATGCAAGGGGAAAGGATGAAGTCACACAAGATGAGTTTTGTGATTATCTATGCACCGGAATAATGCCCTCTCCCATGTCTGAGGTACTAAACTTCTGGAAGAACAAAAGTCTAAATATTCCAAGCTTGCTATGCTTTCGAAAAATATGCTTGGTAATTCCGGCTACCAGTGCGAGCAGCGAACGGACCTTCAGTTGGGCGGCATATGTGATGCTGGAGCGCCGCACTTCATTGAAGCCCGAATCATTGGACAGCATATTTTTACACGACAACTTGTAATTTTACACGACAACTTGCATATATAGTGACTGTCATGTGTCGTTTAGCTTATGTTTCACTTTGATATGTTGAATAAAATGCCACGTTATGGGAAAAATCTTGTCTCCGCAGCAAACCTTCATAATGTCAGGCCGGACCGGGCCGGGCCCGGGCGCTTTTATTTTTGTACTTCGGGCAGGGCCGGCCGGGCTCCCAGCCCTCTAGCGTCGGGCTCGGGCGGGCCTTCGACGCAGTCAGCGGGCCCGGGCCCGGCTCGGGCTCTAAAAATTCGGCCCGTGCCCAGCTCTAATGTCCATATTATAAGAAGTGGTTTTCGCCGTTTTTCTCCTCTTTGTACAATGGCTGACCATAGCTTGACGACTCACAGGAGTTAATATGTAGTGTTTATTACATTGAATCTACAGTTGACGTTGGCGTCATATGACGCCATTATAGCGTTTTTCTCATAAGTTGTTTCGAGCACTGGCCTAGCTCTGTGGTAGAATACTTGACACTCACGCAGAATGCCTGGGTTCTATTCCGTCCCTAATTGCGATTTTAACGCGATAGCGTTAAAGAGCTCGTTTCGCAGAAATTCCGGCGTCGGCGTCGGTGTTGGTGTCGGCGGCGGCGTCGTTGGTTGTGAGCGAAAAATCATCATCTTGTCCGTGACCGAAAAATCGAGAAAGATGCAAATAAAATAAAATAAAAATTTCCGCGTCTGAGTGAGGATCGAACCCAGGCCGTCTCCGTGGCAAGCAAGTGTTCTACCACACAGCCACGCTTCTCCTTGGAATTACATTGAAAACTTCTTTGCTTGGAAAGGGAGCGAAAATAACTTTCATGCTTTACAAAAACACGCGTCCTGTATACAGTCGTCACAATACAACATGTAATATCGCAGAATTATTGGCGTGGTACAAGCGTACATTGCCATCGGGCGTCAGAACATGTGAATATCATAATGACATCGTGGTTCAAAGCAGGCCACCCATTACAAAAGGCACACACGTTAATGAGCGTGTTCCCTTAAGATCCCGTAGTGGGTGCATAGCAAGTTCGAAAACATTTACCGCTCATAATTGCTCGTGGTTTAAAGCATGCTACCCATTACATAGTATGCACTAAGTGATCGAAGTACGCACTAGGGACAGGGATATCGCTATCGCGTTCAACTCCTTAAAGGCGAAGCTTAAGGGTCCCCCCAATTTTCATATTAAAGTTAGTGAGAGATCTTCAGGTCTTTTTCTACTTTCCGCTCTTCCGATTTTTCCCTTACCCACAACACTGACGACTCCTTTACCCCACATTTTTTATGCCACACAAGCTCCATAACGCCATCACATAAAGATCTTTGAAGTTCTGTCATCGCTATTCCTGGTTTGATACGAGGCTGTCAATCACCAATGGCTGATACGCACATTCCAAGGACCGTCGTATGCGGGTATGTGCCACACGTGACTGATGGAAAGGGTTTCTTGACGTACGCGTGAAATATCTCACGCAATTGATGTAATGACCTGCTCATCGTATTTGTCATGCACTAATGCCCTCCCATGCAAACTTTGGTTTGTGTCAAGTTAAAGAGACAACCAGGAGAGCGCCCGAACCTAGGCGGCTCGATAGATAGATAGATAGATAGATAGATAGATAGATAGATAGATAGATAGATAGATAGATAGATAGATAGATATATATATATATAGATAGATAGATAGATAGATAGATAGATAGATAGATAGATAGATAGATAGATAGATAGATAGATAGATAGATAGATAGATGGATGGATGGATGGATGAATGAATGAATGAATGAATGAATGAATGAATGAATGAATGAATGAATGAATGGATGGATGGATGGATGGATGGACGGATGGATGGATGGATGGATGTATGGATAGATAGATAGATAGATAGATAGATGGATAGATAAATAGATAGATAGATAGATAGATAGATAGATAGATAGATAGATAGATAGATAGATAGATAGATAGATAGATAGATAGATAGATAGATTGATTGATT
Organism: Rhipicephalus appendiculatus; assembly: GCA_030522465.1. Taxonomy (NCBI): domain Eukaryota; kingdom Metazoa; phylum Arthropoda; class Arachnida; order Ixodida; family Ixodidae; genus Rhipicephalus; species Rhipicephalus appendiculatus. The sequence continues at coordinate 17,086 of JALIZH010027661.1, forward strand.
GATTGAAAACGCTCAAAGATCGTTAAGTTCGCAAAGAAATGCTTCGTAATTCGAAAACCGAACTTCTTATCCTCACACTAGCACCCCCTTTTATACAACGCGTTGTAATGCGCCGCATTCTCATGTATGCCTTTTTTCTATACAAACACAAAAACTACCATCTACTATTGCTTGAATTACCATAGCCTCTTCGGGAACCATAAATATGCAAGCTTTTCAAGCAGTGGTTCTACATGAATCTGAATATAGATATGGCTCTACATAAATGTGAATAGCAGAACATGCTGGACTTGGACATAAATGTACGCTCAAGATTCCATACACGGCATGTTTGCATAATAATTTGTTTAAATGTCGGCAGTCTCACGCCAGGCTACGGCAGATGTATTGCACTATGCGTCTAAAGAAAGGCCAATATTACCTAGAATACTCAAAAGCAAATAAAAACAAAACGATTGGGGCAGTTATAGTGAATCATGCGATCCTATTGTACTTTTATCACCATTAAAGCATAGTTAATTAAGCAGTACGTGGAGATTTCCTACGATAACTAGATGCGATATCGCCATAGCATGTTATATTACCACAACTTTTTTATCAGCTCTCTTTTCTATTACATATTCCATAATACTGGCCATAATGCCGATGATCAATAGATATACTAAACAACTCATCATGAACATCACGCATGAAAAATTCCTTTTGTAATATGTCATTAAGGCTGGCGCCGATTCCAGATGTATAAATGGTTTAGGTATTATGTGCAAAACCGTGAGAAGAAAAACCTACGTGCAGTACAGTTCTGCCAATTGTGATATGACTTATTATAAGAAACACAAGAAGTGTGCCTGCATGTGAACACCCTATCTCTCGTGCTTTATTAATTACAAATAATTTTTTCGAAGCCGACGGAAATTAATACAGGAAATGCCACTCGAAAAAATATTCGCATATGTGAGCAGGCTATAGAGCGTTTTACGATTGATATTTGGGTCGTCAGCACGAGAGCTCTAATTCAAGTAATAATGAGTTCAATCAATGAAGCTGACTAAAATATGGTGGGCGATTAACTAATCTCGTAAGTGTACAGTTATAATCATAGCTCGGCACACTCACTCATGAGTGCACTCAACTCACACTCACTCACACTCATTTGAACGTGGTGAGTTGAGTATGAAGAGTGATACTCATGCGTGTGGAAACGGACGTGAGTGTGAACGTGAGTGAGAACTCATGAGTGTGAGTGGTCGTGAGTGTGAACGTGAGTGATTGTGAAGGCTGAAAAAATTGTGGTGAGTGAGTTTGAGTGAGTACTCCCTTAAAGTGCCGACCTATGGAGCTCGGCACACTCACTCATGAGTGCACTCAACTCACACTCACTCACACTCATTTGAACGTGGTGAGTTGAGTATGAGTGAGTACTCATGAGTGTGAGTGGACGTGAGTGTGAACGTGAGTGAGTGCGAAGGCTGAAAAAATTGTGGTGAGTGAGTTTGAGTGAGTACTCCCTTAAAGTGCCGACCTATGGTTATAATCATCCGCCTACGATACTGCGCTTTCAGCCGCTGTGGTAGTTTAGCAGGCGGAGGTGTCTCGCTCCTGTGCTAGTTCGAGGGCGCACGCTCAATTCTGGGACCATACCGGCCACATTTCGAATGAGGTTGATATGAAATGGCAATAAAAGCTGTCTAATTAGATTCGGGAGCACATTAAAAAAATTGGGGGGACCCTTTAAGCTTCGCCTTTAAGAGTTGAACGCGATAGCGATATCCTGTCCTGAGTGCGTACTTCAATCACTTAGTGCATACTTGCTATGCACCCATTATGTGGTGTTAAGGGAATACGCGCAGTGAAGGTGTGTGCCTTTTGTAATGGGTGGCCGCCTTTAAACTACGAAATCGTTATGATAGTCGCATGTTTTGACGACCCGATGGTAATGTATGCTTGTACCAAGCAATATTACTGGCATATGACATGTTGTATTGTGACGCCTATATAAAGGACGCTTGCGTTTGCGAAGCACGAGTGTTATTTTCACTGCATTTCCAAGCAGAGGAAGTTATTTTCACAGTATATCCAAGCAGAGGCGTGGCTGTGTGGTAGAACACCTGCTTGCCACGCAGACGGCCTGGAATCGATCCTCACTCGGAGCCGAAAATTTTTATTATTTATTTTATTTGCATCTTTCTCGATTTGTCGGTCACGGTGAAGATGATGATTTTTCGCTCACAACCAACGACGCCGACACCAACGCCGACGCCAGAATTTCTGCGAAACGAGCTCTTTAACGCTATCGCGTTACTATCCTCGGTTGGTCAAAATTAATCCTGAGTCCCCACTACTGTGTGCATCATAGTGATGGTGTTGTTTTGACACGTGAACACCGCAGAAAGTGTGTTTATTTAGGAATCATTTATTGGCATTTTTATTCAACTAGTACGTCGAAGATCGAAGACAACAATGTAAGATTCCGACAACTGAGCATGGCTTATTTGCTTTTGAGAATGCGAACACGTCTGCTAAGACGACATTTCCTTACAATGAACATTGTGGCATCAAGCCCGCGTGTGCTGCCTTGGAAGCCTATGACACTAGGACGCATACAACTGCACTGATTTTTTAATCAGTAGCTTTTGTTTAGATAGCGAGTGGTCACACTGCAGAAATCATTTGATAGGGCCAGCGGCCATCTGCACAATATTATGCACTCAGCTAGAAAAAACAAAAAAGAGCATTTGGTTTTGTGCACAGACATGTGCACGTAGCTCTTACTGATTTGAAGGTACGTAGCTAATGTAAACATGCTACATGCGTATGGGATGCCGTAGAGATGTCATAAACTGGAATAGGAGGTAGAACAACTGACACGTTTAAGTACTACAACTTGAATTTTGGCGACTACTTTTGGTCACCGTGCAGCGTATAACCTGAGAGAATTTTGATTGCATGTTACAACGCTTTTTGTGCCACAACAAGGCCTTTACTTCAGGAAAGCTGACAATACTTGGACTGAGCATTACTACTCGTACTTGGGCGTTTTACAGTGCACCTAGGATTTCCAGCTCCTGCGTATTACGCCAATGTCAGTAATCCACAATATTTTGCTCGTCTTCTGGGTGTCTACTCTGTTGTTGCAGCACAAGGCTCTTCAAGGTTCGTCAAATTGAGCGGGAAAACTTTGAGGCAGTCATTATAACTGTCAACAGCACTGGAAGCTGGGGATTAGTCATAGCAGCATAAGCAAAGAAGACACGAACCTACCGCTGGTTGATGATCAAGCAGCAGCAAAGAATCGTTCGCTCAAGGAGCGATACACCCCTCATACACGGGTGCCCACGAACATTTATGGGACGGCCAGCGTCTACGTGGTCATTCTTCATTTTATGAAACCTCTCCAAGTGCAAGATAAATTTAACGGGAGCGCCACCACGTGTTGGAGTGCTAATGATGCCGATTAAGACATCGCGAGCTTCTGCTACTCCGCTATTAGCATCGTCAATGCCAACACCTCACACACACGTTACGCTGAGGTGTACACATTTGTATTTATGAACTATTTTGCATGGAAATTAAATGCATTGTATGCTTCTAAGACTACAGTTGCCACGTGTATTCCTGCAAATGGTCTGCGTTGTCACAGTTTTCATAAATCTAAAACGTTTAAAACACAGGCCTTACAATTCGATACCCATAGATCTATTTATTATGAAAGATCGTTTATTTCATTTTTACTGAGGCAGCTTTAGAATTTGTTCCGTATGAATCCAGCTTACAGAAACTTGCTTCCCGTTGGTTTCTCATATTCCTTTTTTATCACTGCTGTCGGTCCGCATTACACACAATATGAATTTTTGAAGATACCATCTGTTAGGGATACTTAGTATTTTGCTTACATTGAGACCGCGTGATGTTAGTACCCGGAATGGAGCTATTTCTGAAATCATGCACTCTTGCGGAAATTGATATTACTACAAGAAACGGCCCCATTTTCATTCCGATAGACATAGTATGTGCTTAGAAGAGCCTTCCAACTAATATTCATTGCTTTATACTTAATGCCCCAGGATACCTAAACATATAAACTGACTTAGTGCTCAATGATTAGCGCGAAACTAATGGGACACAGATAAACGCAAGGCAGAAAAAATGCACATAGCTGCATTTTACTTTTGGGCATGAACTGCCTCTGTGTAGCACAGCTTTCTCGTTGTAAACAGATTTACACTGCACCCCAACATGACAAGTACTGCTAGTGACCATTAGAATCTGGGTATAGCGCAAGGCTATTAGATAGCAACCGTATTACCCAGATGGTTTAGCTTGTACAGCTTGAATCACAACATGAGTACATGGACATAAATGAAGTTACCTGCAGGCATTTCGTCGCGACTGTCGCTGGGATATCTGATGGTGTACTCTGCAAAGCACAGAATAAGGCACATGAACAGCAATTGCATCATATTTTTTGTATTTGCAAGTGACTTAAGGCAATTATGCATGAGAATAAAAACACGTGGAACCATTGCGGTGTTATTACAGTTTTGATAAACTTGCATTTCTTGGTTCTAGTTGAAACTGCGTTGGATATTGTTTATTGGCCCTTGTTAGATCATTAGTTAACGACATCGTGTGAGCCTACTCCTCTCTGTAATACCATCGGGCCCTGAGAGTATGAAAATAAATACAACATCCATTGGGGAAAAGACTATGGCAAATGTGCATTTCCGTGCTTTGTCGGTAGTCGGCTTTCAGCAGTTAACAAGTTTACGAAGTTATCGCCGAGTTACGTACTAAATTTCCAAGAATCCTTTCTGTAAGCATAGAGCAACGGAATTTCTGGCATATTTGGCCCTTTAAGATATTCGTCGTACCTCATGTATGTTTTTCAGCTGTCGTATTTCCACAGTCAAAACAATGTGACATTACCTCCGCAAATCAAATTGGTAATTCTTTTATGAACACCCACTATGACAACCCTAGAGTATTTATTTACGGAGTTTTTGAGGTGTGGATCACTTCACAGTGCGGGAAAAATGAATATTACTTTTATTGCTGGAACCTACAATATGAACCCCGAGGGAAAATATTCCTGATTTAGGGGGCTAGGATTACAACAAACATTTCCACTTACACGCTCTCTAGCACTCTCATGTTGGGCATCTTTTGTGCTGTGCGCGCTCTGGCGAAATTATGCCCAAAGTGTAAATACAACGTCGGCGATCCTAGTGTAAAGAATTAATAGCATGGCTGTGGTGCCCATGTCAGCTGTCAACCCGACGGACTACGTATATTATCACGTACCGTCTCTTATAATATACGAAATACTCCGGAAGAAAACAATACAATTTCTCTAGGCATGTACAGCTGTTCCTTCGTAATGAAAAACTTCAGTTAGAGTGTACTAGCACAAGGGAGTGCTCGGAGCGGCCGCAGCACCGATGTACAGAAAGTGAAGTCCAAACAGGGTCCAGCCGCTTGTGGCGTTGCGATCGGTAGCCTGCAATGTGTCGTCGTTTAAAAGTTGCGCCCGCGTCCGTCAAAGTGGTGCAGAGGTAAAATGCCCCTATCCCACTCAAAAGGCCCGCGTTCGAATCGCAGCTGCAGATGGTGGGTTCATATTTTTAGCACCACCTTATAGCTGCATCGGGTCCGCCACTGTGGTATAGCGGTTTGGGTGCTCGACTGATCCCGGTCGCGGCGGTCGCATTTCGATGGAGGCGAAATGGTAGAGGCCCGTGTACTGTGCGATGTCAGTGCACGTTAAAGAACACCAGATGGTCGAAATTTCCGGAGCCCTCCACTACGGCGTCTCTCATAATCATCTCGTGGTTTTGGGACATTAAACCCCAGAAATTGTTATTAAAGCTGTATCGCGTTTTCCTTTGGCTCTGAACACTCGCTTCAGTTGCTACTCATTGCTACAAAAAGTAATGTAAAATTGTGGAGTCTCTGTTCGAGTGTCGTATCGCAAAAATCTCACAGGCGATACTATAAGTCTTTGTGGGATTGCGTGCAGTGGAATGCGAATAATTATGTTCACTGTCAAATTTCTTCGATTTGTTTTCTCATTTCACGTTACATATTGTAGCAATACCTTACAAGTAAGGCTTCCATTAGGCAACAAACGAAAATCAATACAGCTATAAGAAGTGACACTAAAATGAACAGCCCACAATCAACAGCTACTATTCGAACCCAGACATTTTTTTGTGGGGAGCGGGCATTCTACCCCTGCATCACTTTGGTGGAGCTGCGCGCAACTCTTAAACGACGACAAATGGCAGGCTACCGATCTGAGCGCCACAAGCGGCTTCACCCTGTTCCGACTTCACTTTTCGAAGCTCGTTCCGAGCACTCCCCTGTTCTAGTGCACTGTACTTCAGCCTTCAGTCAGTGTCGTTATTTGCTTCCCACTTCATCGTCATCGGCCTTCGTGCGCTGTTCAGCTTTCACATTCACTCTCGTGTGGGTGCCACGACGCTCAGACGCGAGTTACAATGATCTCCGAAGAGCATTAACGCGTATCCTTGAGGACAGTCACAAATATGGCAGGTCAGGGCTCAGAAAAACAGAGTCCTTAGGACTATTTCATTTAATGTGCGAAAAAACATCTGAGGCAAGACAGCATTGACCCTGCAAGCACAAATCATATTTGAAGAAACAGGTTGACTAGCATCTGCAAACCTCACCTCTCATAGCGCGTTCCTGGTGGCAGCTTGTGGCGCATGCGTGCTTGACCTGGAAAAGACCGAAATGAAATTTAACTTATAAATGCGCCAGATCAGTCATTCGTAATTGGGAAAAATGGCAGCACTAATTAACCTTGGCCACTTCTGTAGAAATATTCTCGTTAAGAAATTTAGCGTATAACAATGCTACGTAATTCGAAAGCTGAGGAAATCGAGGCAGCCTGACACGTCATGGTAAGATAGTGTTGTTCAAGCCCCAGAAAAATTTGTCAGTGAGCTTACTTGAGGTGTCACAACGATTCAAAATGGACAGGACACTACTGAATAAAGATATGAAATGGCGTTCTGAATCAACGCTATCGAAAAAAAAAAACAGCGTTTCCAGTGTCTACCAGTGCGTTTGAGCGCGCTGGGTGACACTGGAAACGCTGTAGGGTGTGTTCAGATAAGAACGTCGGTGCATGTTCGCCGACCCCCTTTAATTTCGCCGAAAAAAATATATTTTGTTGTCCGAGTCCCCAGGACCACAAAACCACTTTTAATTTCCCGAGAAAAAATTTCACCTTCTTTAAAAAAAATTCACAAGTCTCCACTGAGCCGCCACCGTCTCTTTCAGATTTCGCGAAAATGGGATTTCGATGAGACGCTACAAAAACACTATTGTAGCTGTAGGTCCGAAAAAATTTTCTCCACATACTACGGATAGTTTTTGTCGAGAAAAAATTATTACTTTGCAGTTTTGATGTTGTTCTGTTAAGAAAAAAAATCGCGAAATAGACACAAAGCTCAATAATGCTCACATTTAAGATTTTTTTCCTCCGCAAGTATAAACGTCAGACATCCCAAAGTTTTTAAAAACATTACCATATGTTTGGTGAACACGTGTGCTGAACGAAATATCTGAGAGTGGCTTCAAACGTTAATCAGAAATGTTCAACTGAGGACACGTCTCTCAAAATGCAATATTTTGAAGATCATTAAAAAAAACACCATCTTCGATTTTCTTTAAACTCTCCAGAATTAAAGCCAAGCACGTGTTCTAACTTAATCTGTAAAAACATGTTGCATTATTTTTGTGAGGTCGGAACTACGAAGCACGAAATGTGGCCAAATTTACGTATAGTGAGTAACCACAACATTGAGCGAGCATGGAGCAATAGTTGCCATTAACGTTATTTTTAGGTCGCAAATGTCTTGTGTGGATTGACGGATTGTCAGGAATAAAACAGGAACAGTTGGTTTTGAAGAGGAAATTATTACTATATTTTTTTACGCAAATCACAAAAAACGTCTACACGGGTCCCAGCCACTGAGCATGCCGCGATAATGAGTCGCACTCTTCGAAGGAATCGCTTTCAAAATTTTCCGCGCATGTGAGCCTGCGTACGCCTCATAAAGGAGGTGGCTGGAGAGGATCCACCGCTGGATATTTATCGCTTCCCACGGCACATCGGTAATGTGATAACGCAGACGGTGCGTGTCGGCACAAACGGTGCTTCTGCAGCACAACTGCGCTCACCCGATCCCTAAAAAAAATGACATAAACAAGAAACAGCTGAACTCGCTTAAGAAAGGTCGAAGTAATAAGAGAACGTCGGCTTTCACTTCCGTTCGTCGTCGACAACCCGGCAGTCCCCTGCTGGTGAACGAACGTGAGTACGCGTGCGCGTATTACACTCCCCTGATATTGATGGCCACGTTGTGGAGCTCAGAGCGAGCGTTTTGAGCTGACTACCGAAAGAGGCATACGAAGAAGATTGCCTACAAGTGGAACTTTCGATGTGTGAAAGATTTTAATGTCGCCTTACCAAGAAAGCGCATGCCAGAAAAAGCCTCATCCATCAGAGAAACCGACATTTTGTGCCAGAGCTGTTTCAACCGCTTGAAACAGATCGCCGTAGAGTCTCCAGATGCATCTCAGTCTGACGCAAATTTTGTTCCCGAACAAACTGCTGTCGAAGAGCTAAACGTACTCGTTAAGACAACCGACGTGACAACTCTGAAAATTCCGGCGAAAGTGACAGCACAATGCCGAGTGTCTTACGCCAAGCGTAAGAAAGCGGAGATTGAGGGCGCTATCTCCAGGACAATTTCTGCTGTCCTTACAATAGCATACGCCACTACAGAGGAACCTGGTTCTTCAGGGGAAACCTGCAACACGTGTCGCGAGTGGCTGCGCAACCTAAAGCACACATTCGATACCTGCGAATCATACTATGAACGCTGCCGCCTCCTGACATTGCTCCCTGTGAACCGTTCTCATCAAGAAATTCAAGAAATGATTCCATCCGCAACTCGGAACCTCATTCGGAAATCCAGAAAATACAGACACCCGGGTTTGGTCAAATCCGAACCTCCGCACCAGATCGAAGCTGAAGCCAGAAAACATACAGGCAGCAGTGAAATACTATACTGACGATGAGCTCAACTCCACCCAACAAAGCCCAAACAAGAAATATTTCATTGCAGTCAGTTCTAAAACACAAAAAGAGTACGTTTCAAAACGGCTGATGACCAGCTCCATTCGGGAAAAATTTCCTCTACAGCGGCTCACCCTGACACAGGTATCGAGCTCACGAAGTTCTCCTCCTTGAGGCCGAAATGGGTTGTGTGCACAAGGTTGCTTCACCAGGAGCAAGATACGCACAAGTGCTTCAGTGACGTTTGTGACTGTCTAACTTGTCTGACTATGACTCCCTGTGTATACAATAGGGGTAAATAAACAGTTCCTTCCGAGAGCTCGACTTGACTACATTTCTAGAAATCTTGCGGTTAGTCCTTACGCCAGGACCAAAACTGCGACGCGTGCACGCACGCAAATGAACAAATTTGCACTTTAAAGCAACTCTTTGGTTTTATCTGTCAAGCTGCTGTCCCTCGAGCACAACAGATGACATTCAGGGCCTAAAAATAACGATAATGGCAACTATTGCTCCATGCTCGCTCAATGTTGTGGTTACTCACTATACGTCAATTTGGCCACATTTCGTGCTTCGTAGTTCCGACCTCACAAAAATAATGCAACATGTTTTTACAGATTAAGTTAGAACACGTGCTTGGCTTTAATTCTGGAGAGTTTAAAGAAAATCAAATATGGTGTTTTTTTTTTAATGATCTTCAAAATATTGCGTTTTGAGAGACGTGTCCTCAGTTGAACATTTCTGGTTAACGTTTGAAGCCACTCTCAGATATTTCGTTCAGCACACTTGTTCACCAAACATATGATAATGTTTTTAAAAACTTTGGGATGTCTGGCGTTTATACTTGCGGAGGAAAAAATCTTAAATGTGAGCATTATTGAGTTTTGTGTCGATTTCGCGATTTTTTTTGCTTAACAGAACAACATCAAAACTGCAAAGTAATAATTTTTTCTCAACACAAACTATCCGTAGTATGTGGAGAAAATTTTTCGGACCTACAACTACAATAGTGTTTTTGTAGCGTCTCATCGAAATCCTATTTTCGCGAAATCCGAAAGAGGCGGTGGTGGCTCAGTGGAGACTTGTGAATTTTTTTGAAGAAGGTGAAATTTTTTCTCGCGAAACCAAAAATGGTTTTGTGGTCCTGGGGACTCGGAAAACAAAATATATTTTTTTCGGCGAAATTAAAGGGGGGTCGACGGACATGCACCGACGTTCTTATCTGAACACAGCCTGTACAGTGTGTCCCAGTGTACTCCAGCGCGCTGGGAGACACTGGGACGCACTGTACAGCGTGGCCAGTGTCGCCCAGTGCGCTGAAACGCACTGCGACACACTGTGCAGCGTCGCCCAGTGTCTTACAGCGTGCTGGGAGGCACTGGTCACGCTGTACAGTGTCTGCCCGCACACTGGGAACACCGGCGGCACATTGGAAGAAACTGGGCGCGCTTGATGGACTTTCCAAAAGACTTCATATTGGATCGCGAGATGTCGAGCGTAAAATTTACCGAATATTTTCAAAATGTTCTTTCCTGTGTGTACACATATATAGCTTTAGTTTCAGTTAGGCGAAGGATGTGCTTGTAGGCTAAAGCAATCATCTGTCGAGCGCGCGCGCGCTTTCCTTGAAGTGTGCTCGAGTGTCGTCAATGTAGTTTATAAACCACATCGAAAGAACTCATCATTCGCAACACAATATGGCAGTAGTATTAGTCTGATAATCAAGATCAACCTGCTCTAGCAGCCAGTCGTTCCTGCTCGTACCGCAGAAAGCCGCACGTCACCGGCAGCAGTTAGCCGCTGCAACGCCCAATCTTGGCGTTTTTAGCTTCTGATTTGTGTAATCGAAGGTGCAAATATGACCTCGCTAGGGTCAGTTATAATAGAAACTACATTTTAGCGGTTATTAGACTCTTTGTAATGGAATATATATCCACGATCTTCACAGCGACCGTGGCTCACGAAGGGCGGCCCTAAGCCTAATGCTCGTTTCGGCTAGAGTGAACTACTGCAGATCTAGCACGCGGAACGTAAACAAGGGGGACAGAAAATATGTTCAAACGGGTGACGAAAAGTAGTGTTCAGTAAGCAGTTCAGATGCACGATGTTTGCTACGTAGGTATGGCTAACCGCTTAGCGAGACAGTGCGATTGCCGCAACACATCTGCGATTACGCTCATAAGTTTTCGTGCAAAACGTGCCAGGTAGACGTTCTGATACAAGGCAGCCCATAACAAACAAACAAACAATCTCCTGTCAGGTTGGCGCGAGCACGAAGAGACGAAAATCTGCATTTCTAAGCCAGAAAACATTGCTATTGTATACCGGAATTAGCTATAACATGAAGAAAAAATAGCCGGAAGCTTGTCTCTCGAGTGTGGCGTAGTGGTTAGCGTGTCAGGCTCGCAATGAGTTGTTCGGTGAGGTAGCAAGTTCGAATCCCGCGCGCTCGTTTTTTTAAAATTTTTTTTTGTCCCAGTGCTCGTGTTTCAGCCTTAATAACGATGTGGGCATAACCAAAATTTTTAAAAAGAATTTAAAAGGCCGATTTTGGCCCATAACGCGTGTCCCAGTGTGCAGCGCGCCAGCGTCCAGTGTACCCCGTGCAGCGCGCCAGTGTCCCAGTATCCAGCGCCACACTGGTCCCATAATCAGGTATGGCGCTAGGACAGTGCGACTGGGTTTTCCGATAGGGAAGGTCCTCATTATCAATCCTCAACGGCAGCCGTCTTGTAGCAGGACAAACATGAATTGCTGTACTTAAATATGTACTGCAGTAGCCATCCCTCTATCAGTTTACAGGAAAAGGAGATAGGGTTTCTACAACAAGTGCGAGCAGATGTGATGGTTTAGGTAACTGTCTGTTATCGGTCGTCAGGTAGCGGGACTACAACGATTGCGTTCTATAAATGTGCGTTCCGAATAAAAAATGTCAGTTGTAAGCATAGGTCGGCTTGAAAGAGATGACAACGTAGCATATATTTATAAAGAACTTCCCTGGAAGAGTTGGCGGGGTCGAGGTCAAGGTAACCCCCTACGTAATTCTTGCCTCTAATCAATAAATATTGAAATGGTGCATAAATAATACTGCTTTGGAGTACGTGTGAGTAGACGTGAGTATAAACGTGAATCCACTTAAGGCTGATAGTAATGCCGAAGATGAATAGATAGGACAATAAGTTGGCAGAAATAATGTGGAACTCAGACTCACTCAAGAAATATATCTTGAGCTGCGGACTCACTCCGACTAAGACTCGTCAAAATTTTTCTGAGCCGAACTCACTCGGACTCACGCTGACGAATATTTTCTTCAACTGGACTCACTCGGACTCACTCACCAAAATATTACTCACCCAGACTCACTCACACTAAGACTCACGGCCCGGTCTGAGTCTGAGCGAGTCCGAGTGAGTCGACTCATTAGTGAGTTCGCCGACCTATGGTTGTTAGTGGCGCGTGTTCCTGCGTTTATCACCTTTCTCTTGTGACCGTCTTTCCGCGCCTTTTCAAGCAATGAATATTTTTTGCCACTTCACTTACGTTCTTGTCTGCATTGGAGAATGTTGCTTCGTTAACACTGAGCTCTACCCAGAGATATACGCGAGAGATACATGCAAGCTATGCGAGTCTGCTAGAGCCACCCTGCAACACATGTTGTGGGGATGTCCCATATATCAAGACCATATGGCAGTCTCCCCGGAAGATCAGCCCGGTGGTCGGCCGCGCTGCGCAGCTCAGAACTTACGGAGCAACTTTGGGCCGTCCAGCGAACCGAGGAGGCAGCGCGCGAGCAACAGCTCCAAGCGGCCATCTAGGCGGCCCCAGGCCCGGGCCTTTCATTCGCCGGATTTTAAATAAAGTTATTTCATCATCATCACTTACGTGGTGGTGTCGTAAACATGTTGAACGTGATGATGGCTGCGAGGACGGCTAGTCCGATAGCGACCATGACGATCATTCCGTGCGTCTTTTTCTCTCGCAGAAGGCTGCGTGGAACCGCGAAGACATGTTGGGAAAATTAAAGGGGAAAGACTTTAATGAAATTGTCAAAAACGGACAAGGTGAATGGAAAGCAACAACAGGAAAATTCTTTTTTTTTGCAATAACTACTAAAAAAGGAAGTTTCTCCTCAAGCGCGAATCAATGAATGAGATACAACCAAACTGAAATGCCACACGAAGAACCGCAAGCAGCTCGAAATTCCTGCGTTCTGCTCAAGCACAAAGGACGCAGGAAAAAAAAGACGCACAGCGTGAGTGCTAACTAACAATTCTCACAGCACGACACTCGCAGCGTGCTGCTCAAACACAAAGAAGAAAGCGCGAAAAGAACGCACAGTTATGGACAGGACAAGCGCGAACTGTCACAGTTGTTACTTCGACTAGCCCCTACTTTGGTTTGTCTTGCTCAGGAATCGGCAACCTGCGGCCGCAGGGCAGTATTATGCGGCCCTCAACACGATGTTGAACCCCACCCCCCTTCCCTTATCACCTCCTATATGAGAGTCGACATGACAGTTCTGATCTAAAATAGCATTCTCGCTTGTTACCTATATGTTAAATTGCAACCCTGTGACGCGTGTGCTGAAAATAAATATGACTTCTAACCCAGTATTGCAAGTTATTTTCAATTCGCTGAGTTTTTGCTCTTAGCCAGCAAAGCCCCCCCCCCCCTTGACCACCCTAGATTTGCAGTCGCCCCCCCCCCCCCCCCCCCCGCTGTGTCGGCTTAATGCAACTTGGTCCTCCGCCTAAAAAAGGTTGCCGACCTCTGGTCTAACTAGCAGCTCACCCTTTTCGCAAACGCGGCCGCTGCAGCGACTAAAGTGAATTTCCTGCGGTCTACAGATTCAACCCAAACTTAGCTCTGGAAGCACAAGACGTACAAACCTCCCCCTTAGGAGATAGGCTCGCGAGAACGGGTGACCACGCCCTGTATGTCAAAGTAGAAGTCGGAGGCGCACGTACAAACTCCGGTAAAGCAACATAGATTTTTAGAATGGGGGGATCCGAGGAGCTAGGGAACACAATAAATTAGCGCGCCGCCGGGCCACTAGCGCAGAACGCAAGCCGAATGTTTTACCGTTGTGCTCATGTTGTCCCAAGGCCCTGTACCGCCCTCCCTTGCGCGGCGAACAAAAACAGAGAGCGCGAGACCTCAAAAAAAAAAAAAAAAGGAAAAGAGAAAACACGGCGCTTGGACAGTGGCACGTGAGTGAGTGAGAACTTTATTTTGGTCCAAAAGTGGCAGAGACTGGACGGGACCGGTGGCCCCGCTAGCTCAGCCAGGTGGCTCCACCCCAGGATGGTGCCGGGAGGTTGAGCCTCTCGGCGATGTCCCGGGACCTCTGGACTGCCAGGAGTTGGCTGTTGAGTTCCACGCTGCGCATGGCAGCCTCCCAGGAGGTTTTGTCTGGTAGTTCTGACCCCGAGTTAGAGGGGCACAACCAGAGCATGTGTTCATAATTACAGTACTCGTGGTGACAGTGCGGACGGTGGGGTGAGAAATTCGGGTCGAGTCTGTGAAGTATGGTTGGTGTGATGTAAGTTTTCGTCTGAAGTTGTCGAAGTGTAACTGCTTGGCCTTTATTCAAGTTAGGGTGTGGATGGGGGGAAAACTCTGCGCCCTAGTTTATGAGCTGAGGTGATCTCGTGAAACGAAACCAATGGATCGTTGAATTCTATCCATCCCCCGTTCACTTCCCGTCTGAGAGGGCCGCTCACCGCCGCGGGTAGCTAGTTCGCGCGCTAGCTGGTGAGCCTTCTCGTTTGGGTTGCCGGTCGGGGAAGACGAAATATTACCCATATGGGCCGGGAACCATGTGATATGTGTCAGAAGGACTTCCACTTCGTTAGCTTGAGTAGTAACCTTATTCGCGATGTGAGCAGCCGTAGTGGAGACTAAGCCGGATGAGAATGACCGGATGGCATTTCTTGAGTCCGAAAAGATGGTGACATCCCTTCTTCGTTCGTGCAGAGCGACCGCGATTGCGAGTTCTTCGGCTTCTTTAGTGAATCTGGTGATCACCGTGGCAGCGTTGACTAGGGATCCTTTCTCATTGACAACAGTGAGGACATACTCATCCCTCTTCCAGTATTGGGCTGCATCGACAAAGAGGGCAGCTGAGCTTAAGCGCCCGATCTTCCCCAGGATGGCCTCGGATCTTGCTCGTCTTCGCCCTTCGTTGTGCGCCGGATGGATGTTCCTGGGGACCGGGTCGACGCATATGGCCCCTCTTATCTCATAGAGAAACTGTGTTTGTCCGGGGGCATGAAGAGGGGTTGTAGCCCGGCTTCCGAGAGAATCCTGGTACCTGCTTTGGTAAGTGACAATCGGCAGATTTCCGCTGTTCGTTGGGCTTCAAAGAGCTCCTTTGCTGTGTTATGCAGTCCGAGCTGTAATAGCCGCTCCGTGTTGGTGCTTTTCGGAAGATTTAGGACCCGTTTCAGGCCCGTCCTGATAAGGGCGTCGATCTTATCAAGTTCCTTCTTCGTCAGTTTTAGGAAAGGGGTGGCGTAAATAATGTGGCTGAGGAAGAACGCATGGAAGGCTTTCAGGAGATTATCCTCCTTTAGCCCCTCGCTCTTGTTGGCAACTCTGGAGATGACCCTGCTGAAGCTGTGAGCACTCTTCTCGAGACGTGTGAGTGCCTCGGTGAACTTGTTATTGCTGTGCTTTCCAATTGTCATGCCCAGAACCTTGATTAAGTCACAGATGCGAATTGTTTCTCCGCTTCTGGATCGCAGGCTAATAGGCTGCTCGTCAATCTCAGGCCCCCGCCTCGGAAAGCGCTTGTGGAGGAGGAGTTCTGACTTATCAGGGGACAG
>JALIZH010027662.1:0-14473 GCA_030522465.1 Rhipicephalus appendiculatus
TCACAGGACCCCAATATTAAATTTGGGGAAATGGTGGTATGGTTACTTTGCAACTCCTGTACAGTTTCGATAGCAGACGCCCCTGTAATATGCACCATTTCGTCAATTTGCAGCCGAAGACGCGGTAGATGCAGTCAATCACGGTGCCTCCGCAATCGTCGTCTCCAACCACGGTGGCCCCTTTACATGGACGGTGTTCCTGCAGCGGTACGGTATCCTTTAAGTGCGTCTTCGAGTTCGAGCCCATACGGCGTTCATGTTTGCCTGTCTGCGGGTTTGAGATATACAACGTTGCTCTGGGCAACGCCTCCTCTATTTTATTCAATGCCAGTGCATGCAAACGCTCGCCCCTCAATGGGAGCCGCCGGCCCGCCTTAGTTCAGGGAGTGGTCGTGATGCGACGCCACATGTTGGGTAGGGCTAGGGTTCCTCGATGCGCGCGCCCCCCTTGGAGGGTGGAGCCATTCTTTGAGGGGGTGGATGCCGCCTTCCGATCGGCGGACCGCCATTCGGCTCCCCCGCCTCGTCACGGCTGTTTGAGTGAGAGAGGTGCGCGGCGTTTTCTCGGACAAAATGCCCGGGTGTTGCGTGCCACAGTGCACAAACCACTCGCGAAATGGCTATAAGATGCTCAGGTTTCCGAAAGATGCGAAAAGGCGACTCCTGTGGCTGGTAAAGATCAAGCGCGACAAGTGGCAACCCACCGTACATGTTTGTGCTGGCTGTTACGCCATTTCAGCATTTGGAGAGTTATAACTCGCCGCGCTTACGTTGGCCCTCTCGCTCGACGTAACTCGCCGCAGCGTATACGTTGCCGAAAGAATACTTTCAGGGACTCATTGTGGGTCCAGAAACGACGCCTTGGCGTTTCTCAGCTGGTTCCCGGACCCGTATGCCGAACGGTGACGGTGTATGTGCGTGCGCGTGTGTGCTTGCGTGTATGTGCGTGTACGTGTGTGTTTTGTGCGCATGTACGCATGATTGTGCGTGCGTGTGTACGCGTGCGTGTCCGTGTGTGCACGCGCGTGTGTGTGCGCATGAGTGTGCGTACGTGTGTGTGTGCGCGTCCGTGTGTGTACGTGTGTGCGCGCCCCCGTGTGTGTGTACGTGTGTGTGCATGCGTGTGTGGGTTACTTATGTGTGCGCGTGTTTGTGTGTGCGTGCGTGTCTGTACGTGTACGTGTGTGTGTGCACGCACGCGCATGCGTGTCTGTGTGCGTGTGTGTGTATGTATGCGTGTACGTGTGAGTGCGAGCCTGTGTTTGTGTGCGTATGTGCGCATGCGTGTGTGCATATCTGCGTGCCTGTGTGTGTTTGTACGTGCGTGCCTGCGTGTGTATACGTATACGTGTGTGTCTGTGTGTGCATGCGCGTGTGTGTGCGCGCGTGTACGTGAGTGTTTGTGCGTGTGCGCATGTACGCATGATTGAGCGTGCATTTGTGTGCGTGCGAGCATGTGCGCATGCGTGTGTGTGCGCGTGCGTGTGTGTTTCTACGCGTGTGCGTGCATGTGCGTGTTTACGCGTGCGTGTGATTGTGTGCATGGGCGCGTGCGTGCGTGTACGTGTGTGCATGATTTAATGCCATAAATTTCATGATTTAATGCCATAAAAGCCGTATGTAGAGCCCCAAATAGTATGATATATATTCAACAATTTTTTGCCCATCTGTTATTTACAGTAAGGTAAAAGAGATGAAAACAAAATTCAGAATACTGTGCGTTGCAGAATGCGGTCCGTAAATGGGGTAGCTGATGAATAATTTGAAAACAAGATCTGAAAATATGGTGTGCAATCACAGTTTTCTCTTTTCTCGTGACATCACGTGATTTTTATTTTTTTTTCTGTTTTCGACCGGCAGGCAAACTGTTTTACACTTTCGTGGAAGGCACAAAACACACAGACACAATGAAAGACCATGGGACTTGGGTGCGTGTGTTTCGCATCTTTAACCAATATAAATAGTTACCGACTAGCCCAAGAAGATGCTAACTGAAGGTGTTAACGCGGCTGGCGTGGACGGTAGTTTTCTGCTGCGAGCAACTCCAGCTGCTAATGTCGCTTTAAAAATAAAGATTAGAGAATAGAAATCTGAGACCTTCACACTCCCGATGCGAAAACTTTGTATTTTTTGTCATGTTGTTTGAGTAACACTCGTTTTGACACTACGAACTCCGCATGAAGCCGCGCGACGCCCGTTGGCTGCCTATCGGGGCTATAGGCGGCCTGCGGAGAGGGCATCGTAATGGCGGACGCCGTAGCAGACGACGCTGTTGTCTCCACCCTCCACGGCGGCGGAGGGAGCGCGCGCATCGAGGAACCCTAGGTAGGGCGCTTGCGTCACACGTGCGTCCGAGCGCTTTCGCACGGAGATGCGACAGACGCGTTTTCCCTCTCCAATATCGTGCGTCTCTCCAATTTGTTCCTTTATGCTCCTTCTTTGTAGCTCGCAGCAATACCGTCGCCGCCGCACAGCGCTCGTGAGGCACCTCTTAAAGGCAGCGCTTGCACTGCAGCGTCGCAGTGACGCGTCCCCATTGGTTGCGCGCATAGCGCCACGAACGCAGACGCGCTATCCAAAACACCGTGTCTCTTACAGAGCCAGCGTGACCGCCAACATAGTGAGCACGAGCAGAGCACGAGGGATGCAAGACGCCGCTCCACGGATCTGCACACAACTGAACAAAAAAATTACTTCATATGATTTCCGTCGTGAGGTCCTGCATCACGGATGCTCTCCCCCATGAACGCAAAGCACACGCGAAGGCTAGGCGATGGGTGAGAGTAGGAAAGGGCTAGAGGAGAGGGTGGTGAACGGCTGGAACGGGCGCATTTGGCTGGCATTGATAAAATAGAGGAGGTGTTGCTCTGGGGGATTGGATCGTTCGCATTCGCCAGCTGTTTAAAACAACTGTACACCGGCGACAACGACGATAAGAGGACTTTGCACTTAGCAACGTTCTGATTACCCGATGCATGATAAGAGATCCCGGTGCCACACGGCAAGGGAGGTGTGTAATCTGCGCTTGTCAGTGTCACGTGGATTTAGCGTCGAAGTCTGTTGAAGCATTGTCGCCCTCGCCTACATATTAGTGCCTTGATGAATGCAAAAAATGCAGAAATAATTGCCAGGGGACAAGCCATTTCAAATGTCGCGGATTCCATTTCGTTTTTAACAGCGGAGCTGTTAATTAAGCCGGCTGTAATATGTCCAGCGCAAACAAACAACAAAGGAAAAGCTCCGCGCCGAGATGACGCCACTGCGCGTTGCCTAGTTACCGGGTACACAGCTATGCGCCTTCTTCGCTAGTCTATATACACTGTTTCGTGACCCGCCCGCCTGCCCGGACAATGCGCGCAACCGCTCGGTCGCGCCAGAGGTGACGTCATGGCCATTTGCGCATGCGCTCCTTGGTTCTGTGTAAAGCCGGCGCGTGGTGGTGGCCCACGGCGCCAGACGCAGACATGGGGAGACTGAAGATGGTTCACACTGCCGATGAGGGAGCCGCTTACCATGAATGGCAGCGCGCTGCAAGCGTACTGCCGGACTCGACTCGTTGGAAGTAGTCCACGACGTAGTACAGCCGAAAGGGCGAGAGGAAACTGCGCTAGACTCGACTGGAACTTGGCATCTTGGCAGTAGTTAGTATAACTTAGCATCACTTGGCATCACTTTGTATAACTTGGCGTCACTTCGTATGACGAGGACCAGCAAGGAAGCGATCAGCTCCGCTTTGCCTTTAGCCCTGCACCACCAGTGCAAGCTACGTCCGGCTTTTAGATGCGAATCATCTTATGGCGGGGGCTTTGTCCGTCCCCCCTTCCCGCGTCCCACATCCCGACAGCGCACGCGCGTCCCCTCCCCCTCTCTCTCCTCTCCTACGGTCCCCCCCGTTCTCTCCTCTAGGGAATCCTATACTCTACGGAGCGGCGCGCACGACAGGTGGTGCGACAGCTGCATACTCCGCTGGGGGGCGCCGCGGTAGTTCCGTGGTATGAAAATGACGGAGCACGCGCGCCTCATTCTCTCTCCTGTGCAGCGCCGCTGCCGCGAAACGGGAGCGGCGACGTTTCTCCCGCTCAAGCTAACCATCTCCCGCTGCTTCGCATCCACACATGGTTCCCTTTATGGTGCATTCAGACGACGGACGGAATCCGGATTTGTCGTGGAGGCGGACGGCTAATCCGCGGATGATCCGTCTACAGGCGCATCCACACGACGGACGGTGCCCCAGGAGAAAACAGCCGGATTACTCTCGACCGCAGCCTCTCCGCTGACTTGCAGCCGCTGCCAGCAGACCGGTTGGAGAGTATTCAACATGGCGGCCTACAGAACGCGAAGCGCGCCGTGCTTTTAGAGTGCTTTGACAAGCATAGAGCATTGTCGAGGCCTGTGATTTGTTTCGGTGAAAACGGTGTTGTTGGCGGAATGGCTGGATTGGAAGAAAAACCTGCTTTACTTTACTAGAGCTGCTGAAGACTGACATCGCTGCGTTCGCGCGTGGTGCACCGCGTACGAAGGGAGGATACAGTGATCGCCGATATCGGCAGTTTTTGTTCTTTTGCGGATAACAGGTACCGACAGTGCACATTGCAATGCTGCACATTATGTTTCCTCCTCTTGGCTCGCATCTTTACCGTATAATCAGTGCTCAAACACGGGCCGTGTTCTGAGACTACCGCTATCGGCGACACTGCGTCTTTGCCTGCCGCAGAATCCTGCGTGTGCAATGATTAAAATGACAACTTGCCTACCCTCCAACCCGCCAATCAACGTGCATTAAAAGTGAGATATCTCAAAGGTGTTCGCCTTGGAATACGGCCCCCAAAATAACCAGAACTAATCGCCAGCCGAGCTAAAATAAACTGCGAGGGCAGCCGTACGGCTCGAGCAGAAGAAACGTGTACTGGTTGCCAGCCTGTTTGCCCGCTAAAGCTACGGCGCTCCGCCGCCAGAATCCCCGATGTGAAAAACAAGTTGGGCTCATCCGTCCGCGAGCCACGAGGACGAGGCGCGGAGCAGAAGAATCGCTGATGTGAGGTCACGTGACGCGCCGTCCGCGACTCCACATCCGGATTCGGTCCGTCGTCTGAATGCACCATTAGCGGGGGGATGGGGAATTTTTCAATTCATCGTTTTGCTACGTGCCCTTTGCACCATTTCACCGATCCCGGCGATAACAATGGACGTCTGATCTATGACGTACGTTAGACGAAAAGAATTCAACATGAAATGGATTGTCGGAAAGTGCAGGCCCTTATCAGTTCTCAGTGTAGATGTAATTTGGAAGACGTGATTCCCGCTGCCTGCAGTGGCGTAACTAATCAGTCCAGTATTCCGTATTGTCTTTAGGGCAAGAGCCTTATATGCCTCATGCGAAGGTGGCCTTCAACGAAAAGCCGGCGTGAGAATGAAAACGGTACGAAGAATCTCATGACTTCTCAAGCGTGGCAGTATGCTCGCGAGCTGCGCGCTGACTTTGTCTTTTGCGAACGCTTAAAACCAAAGGAAAAAAGAAGCTGATCCTCTGGCGCAACATACGTCATGCAAAACTTCCCCTGGGGCGGCTCTGGCTTCTTGGAGAGTATAAAATAAATTCAGGAGTCCTTCCCCAATCGGGAAAATGGGGGCAAGCGAAGCTTTGCGTTCGTGTGCGTGACGTACTACTTGTTGTTCTTTCTTTTCTTTCTTTCTTTCTTTGTTTCTTAGCATTGCGCAATTCTTCCTACCTGTTTCCTTCCTCCATGCCTGGAATGAGAACCTTCAACAACGTGCTTAGGAACGCGACACTTCAGTTGCTGCAGGCAACGACGACGGTCATGCGTTCGTATCCAGGCAAAAAAAGGTAGGAGCGTGAACTTACAAGTCACCTCGATAAAATATCAGATTGGCTACATGGGAGTCGGCAGGGGGAGGGGGGTCAAAAGGGGCACTTTTGTCCCCCACCCAAGCTGCCCAAGCGCTCCCCCCCCCTCTCCCGCCACCCTGTCCCCACCTCGATGCAACACAGGTTGCATCCCCCCAAGACAAAATTCTGCCGACGCCCATATATTGCCATATAAGAAAATGGCTGGTCGCTGAGGAGCACATGATTGAGAGAGCATCAATTATTGGAAAACGGCCCACACAGAAACGCATGTTACCGGCGAACCTTCGACGGTTGCATTTCTGTACGCTCGCCGGAGCGAAGTTCTTTGCTTACGACGCCGCCACTAAAATATATGAGTTATAACGGCTCGTTCACACCTGCGACTAGGTCCAGTCGCGTGACCATTTGCGACTGGCGGTGAAAAAGCCGCACTGCGTGACTGATGTTCACGCCTGCGCGCAAGCTATGCCCGTCGTCGCACAGAATTTACATATGCTCGCCTTGCCATTGCCTGTAAAATAAGCTAACGTCCTGTTCCTGCACATCTGATTGGTTAAGAGGTTTGTAACTACAGTCGCGCGGCTGAAAAAACTGAGCAGCGAGCGATTGAGCCAAAGCAGTCTTTTTCCGAGCAAAGCGGCCACTTGCTATCAATCGCTTTGCGACTAACTTGGTCTCGCGACCGGTGCTATAGTCGCAGGTGTGAACGAGCCGTAAAGCCTTCGCTTGAAGAAAGCGGCGTTCGCGCGACTCGGCATAGTGACGGCTACAATACATCCCTTCACCCATTCGTTCTGGTAACCCTCATCGCCCTCGTCGTGTGTCGTGCTAGATCATTTTCGTATTGTCTAAGGATGAAGCAAACGCACCCGGAAGTTCTGGCCATTTGTGGTGGCTTTCAGCCTTCTGTGAGCCACGGTAACCGGATTGCGAAGATCCTCCGCTCGGAGTGTTACCGGCAGACGCGCACAATCAGGTATTCAGTGAACCTGGGTTCCATGTACTAGAAGAAAATGTTGCGTGAATCGTGCGGAGTTGTGGAATGCGGTTCTGAACGCCTTTGGTTCACGGTTCTGTCGCAGCTGAGGTCCGTACAACAACCGAAGAAACCTGCTCAGGACAACCACATCCACACTACAGATGAAGTCGTATTTCCTGAATTTGTGAGGCAAACGCTTAGGCCAGGTCTGAAGTATGCCGTCGAACTGAGACTTGCGGCGCCTAAGCTCTTGTCCCTCGTGAGAAAAGTCTTGGACCTTGCTCCGTACCGTGAAGAGGAACGTTGCATTTCGGAAGGTGTTGATGTACTCCAAAGGTTCAAACCCAAGCGTCGACAGTTGCCCATACGGAAGGTGGTCACCTACCTCAAGGAATGGGGACTTTGTCTCATTCCTTCTGATAGAGAAGGTGGGTTTTGTGTTTTTCCGAAGGGTACTTTCTCTGAGAAAGCGCAAGAAGCAATTGCTTCCGCCTTTGATATTAAGCCGAAAGGGCCACTCAGGTCTGGTCGGACTGCTGCAAAAAACTTGTGCAACAGTCTCCAGACACCTGACTTGGCCAAACAAATATTGAAAAGTCACAAGTTGGGCTTAGATATGTTTTTTCAGCATGAAAGCGCACAAGGATGGCATGCTATTCCGCGGGATTATTTCGGAAAAGGGTTCATGGCAGAAGTGTGTTGCCCTTTTTCTGCAAGAAAAGCTGTATTTTCTGGAACCTAATGATCCATTTCACACAAAGATTTCACAGCCTATTGTCGATTTTTTGGCATCTAATACCAACGGTAGCGGTAAAAGCGTTTTCCATTGATGTGAAGGATTTATATTATTCCCTACCCCACGATATGCTTCTGGAGTTTGTTGAACAGTGTATTCTTGAACATGGTGCCGTGACCTTTCAGAACGTTTCTTTTTGCGCAGGTAAATCTGTCTTTCAGAATTTTAGTGAAATGTCTGTTCCAAATTTTTTGAATTTATTGGCTTTATACTTAACATCTACATTCGTTAATTGGAATCGAAACGTTTACATTGAAAAGCAGGGAATTTGTATTGGTTCCGCTATTGCGCTTGTACTTAGTGAAATTTTCATGGGACACTTAGGTCGTATACTTGATGATAAGTTGTTAGGAACTAAAGTTATGAAAATCTTCAGGTTTGTGGATGATTATCTGGTTATTCTAAAATGTGATTCCAACGAGTTTTAAGGTTGCGCGGATTTTGTCCTTAAGGTATTTGCGACGGTTTGCCTGCCTCTATAACACACGAAATGCCAAATGCTAACATTCTTAAGTTTCTTAACCTGACATTACAGTTTTTGGGAATACCATGTTGGTTGGTTTTATGAGCCCAAAAGTAGGAAACCATTGTTGCCTTTCTCTTCTGCACACACCAAAACAGTAAAGAGGTCAGTTGCACGTACGTGCCTTTTCAATTCTTCAAAGAAATCATGCTTTCACCGAATGCAGAAGGGCTTTGAGCAACAGGTTTCACGGCTGCAGGCGGCAGGTTACCCACTGCGACTCGTTACGGCTGTCGCTGAATCGCTGTATCGGGACTCAAAGAAACGAAATCGACCTCGTGAAGTTACTTCCCTGCAGCAGAAGAAGAGCGCTGTTGTTCCTTATATCCACGGCGTAGCACATTAATCTTAAGAAGATTGGAAATAAGGTTGGCATAAGGGTGGTTATGTCTGCACCAGAGGAACTGTCAAAACTGGCTAGTTAAACTTGCCCTGTTCCAAAAGAAAAAAAGTGTTGCAAAATAAACCATTCGCAATGACTATGTTCCCTGCGCACACACTGTTGTGTATAGAATAACCTTGTCGTATGGCCGCGCATACGTTGGGCAAAATGAAAGGTGTATCAATGAGCGGGTAAAATAGCATGATAGTAAGGCGCAGAAATCTGCGGATGGTCACCTGGCTTATCCACTGCAATGATTGTGGTTGTGTGCCGTACTTTGATAACACTTGAATTTTATATCGCGACAGAGATTTGTCAACCAGATTGATAGTTGAGGCTGCAAAAATGAAACGTGAGGATTTTGATTGTGCGAGAGAACCGTCTATCTCGCTTACACAGAAGGAACTTCGTTTTTTGGATAGTGTGTTAGGCAGCGATGGATGAGTGATGACTGGCGTGACACGTGGGTTTCTTTGTTTGTTTTTTCTGTCGTTCGTTCGTTCTTTCACCTATTTATGTGTTCGCTTTGCCGAATAAACACTTAGTGGAAGTTAAGCGCTTGTGTCGTCTCTTTCTTGCTGTCCGTGTGTAGTTTTGCGCTTCCTACGAAGATGTCTATAGAAAGTACGAAAGTAGGGTAATGTCCCAGGGGCTCGTTTTTTGTATTATACACTAATGAAACCGACAGAAAATTAATCCAAGGAAGTCACAGGTGTAGTGACAAATACGGTTATTGGTAGAGAGACGACGAAGAAGACGTTTGTTATGGTTGATGCTCGAGCTAGTCTTGCTGTGGCCACTGACTGCTGTCTCATTGCCGCTCGTCACATAAAACGGTTGCCTTACCTCGACTGCTAAACGCCTTCTATCAATTGGTGGAGGTGCTGGGTAGAGTTCGGGATCGGAGTTCCAGGGTGAGGAAAAACCAGCACTCTCCACCAATTGGGTTCATTTGGGTTTTTTTTAACTGTAATGCAATGATTCTCACTCAAATTGACAGAAATTAAAGCGGACGAAAAGTCACCCTTTCCGTCGGCGGGTTCGGTTCCAAAAGATGACGCGTTTAGTTTATGACGGCTATAGAGTACCGAGGAAAGGGCGCGCTATGGAATACGCTGAGCCTCCGCCCAGTGGATTATTTGGTGAGTCGAGAAATATTCAATATTAGGGGAGGCTCCATAAGCACGAGCTGAGGCACAAAGGACCAAGCGGCTCGTTGAATTTTGACGCAACGTTTAACCCTTTAATGCACAGCCACTAAGGCTTTCGCGTTTGAGTCGTCTTAGCGATAGACACTGCAAGATACACTTGGAATTTTGTTTTCTCCTTCCTAACCATTGATCGCGCACATTGCATGGTCCAAGCTAAAACGGTGGCCGGCTGACTTTCAAACTGAAGAATGAAAACATTGGAAAATGAAATGTAGAGTCAGATAATGCCAGCCGGCTTCGCTGTTTTCATATTTCCCGAGAACCACTATTGAATGGAACTGTCTCATCAATACTGCAAAATAACATCAGACTGCAAAGTAACGTTCCTCAGCCTGTGTTGTTGTTCTGTCACTGGGCGCGTTAAGTTAGCGCGCTCCGAACTCCAAAGGAACACGCTCGAATGCGCTCGAGTGCGACGCCTTCGGAGCCTAGCTTAACGGCGATTTCTGCCGACTGCTTTCGGGTGCACGAAATCGTTACACAGCGAATGTTACTGTAGGAACGAGTGGGGAAGGAGAACGCACTTTATCGGAGGAGAGAGTCGGAAACACGTTATTCTTCCGGAAGCCGTAGCAGGGGCGAGCTCTCGTGTGCAGGCCCTCGTGTACCGTCTCAGGGTTGGAGCGCGTAGAGCGCGCTCCGTAATCACGCACCGTAAGTCGCTTTTTAACGGTTAAGTTTACAAGGGCGTACTCCGGTGGCTAGAGCGCGCTCGAGCTCCTTAACTTAACGCGCCCATTGCTACTCCTTTTGTGTTTGTGTTAGCTGCCCAGTGGAGCATTGAATAAAGAAAAATAAAGAAAAATGCAGTGCGGCTGAAAATGTTTTGAGAATACGCGCATATTTTTTTCTGAAACGTGACTAACTTTTAACTTCCATTTGTAGTGGCATTATATATTTATGACTTATATTGCGTTCTAATCGGTTTCGTGGCATACGATATATCGCCGGTTTCGGGCACTTCTTGGCCTGACAATAGCTGGACATGCTGCCGGAGGTGGTGCGTGCCGTGAGTGGACGCTGCGAGGTCTACATGGACGGCGGCGTCCGGAGTGGCGGTGACGTGGTCAAGGCGTTGTCTCTTGGCGCCAAAGCAGTGTTCATTGGCCGGCCAATCTTCTACGGCCTTGGATACAAGGTGAGCGTGTGGTGAACATTGCTTATTACCAGGAATTGTGCGCATGTGTAGGATATACGGGGTGATTTTTTTAATCCATACATATTTTTTAAAATAAACATGTTATGACAGAGAGGCGTTCGTTATCTTCGCACAGGAACTGTACGCCGAGGCGGAGATTGTTTGCCGCCGCTAAATTGGCTTTGGTAAAGCTAGTTAGCAAGAATGTGTTAATTAACTATTTATTTGAACTTGAAGCATGTTGCGTACACGGAAGTATTACAGGGCATCACAATATATGGCACACTCATTAAAAATTTTGAACGCGATTTGTCATATTTGTCATCGAATGTCCATGGTGATATTTAAAACGAGTGCGCTCGGCGCGCGGGAAAGGCGGCCGTTCTTTTATGTCATTCTCGTGATGAGGAAGCGACGTCACGGGAAGCTCCGAATTTCTTCAATGAAGAAGCGAATTTATCTTTTCTTTCCCAACGAAGGCCTAAAACACACTCCGTCCATTGACAAAATAAAATGCGTTATGTAGGGCTAAGATAGTCGTACTTGACATCTTCGTTAGAGTTGCCGATCCGTAGTCGAGGTTCTTGAGAATACGCGAGTCAAACATTTTAGCTCAGCACGCCGCTCGGAAGTTACAATTAATTCTCAAATCAGCTGAAAATCGCTAAACATGCCAAGTATGCGCCGAATCGCACAGCAACCCCTTCTTATTATAGCGGCTCTTTTATACTTTTTCAAGTACCCGTCGAATGACTTCACTAAAGGAGTTCATTGCCTCACGAATCAACCGCCAGAAAGAATTTTAGAATCCGTCAAGTGCGAGCGGAGTTACTGAGATACGTCACGGGGGCCGCGCGTCATGACCTTGAGCAGTTTTTTTTACGAGCGTTTTACCTTCAGAGGGATCGCAAACGCACGCGGGCGCGTGGCGGCCTCACGCGGCGGGCGTCGTAACTATGAAACCCACGATGCTCAAATCAGCCAATGGACCGTGAACTTGGGTATATAGCGCGGTCATCTGGGTATATGGCATCGTTTGTAGAGAGAAGAGGGAGCGATTTTCAGCTGATTTGAGAATTAATTGTACCTTCCTGAGCGGCGTGCTGAGCTAAAATGTTTGATTCGCGTGTTCTCAAGAGCATAGACTACCGATCGGCAACGTTTTTCGGAACCATGCTAAAAAGTGTTGCAGGACCCCTTTGAGATACCCGCACTTTTTTGTTACCGCCATTTCTAGTTAGAGCGAAATCAGCACAATTTATGGTTTTGGCTTCGATCAAAATTTGCGCTTCCTCTCGACCAGATGAGTAAGCAAGTAAAATTCCATTATGGCG
This sequence comes from Rhipicephalus appendiculatus, assembly GCA_030522465.1. NCBI lineage: Eukaryota > Metazoa > Arthropoda > Arachnida > Ixodida > Ixodidae > Rhipicephalus > Rhipicephalus appendiculatus. Next base: position 12,233 of record JALIZH010027662.1, read on the forward strand.
TGATCAAATAAGCGATACATATGTTCTACGAGTACTTCGATCGAACCTTGCAGGTCGCGTATTCATACAGCGACAATGGACAATAGTCACCCTGACATTTTGAAGACGACAGAGTTACTATTGCCACGCGCGTTTCTTTTACTGTATTCCGTTTCCGCCCACTAAGACTATCAGCAGTACTCGGCGCAGACCGCGCCTTAGTGTTCCAGAAGCTTCTGGGTTGTAGTAGACCGTTTTGTTAAGATTGCACGCAAGACGCTAACACTCGAGATTATTCCAGAGCTTGCGCGACGACCAGTGATAAGGCTAGAATGTTCGACGCGTGATGTATAAAAGCCGGCGCGCTCCAACGATGATCAGTTGATCGACGGCCGACGCTCTGTTCGCCGCCATCAGTGCCAGTGTGTATTGCTCTATTCTACTTTCCGTTTACCGGCCACAAGTTCGGCCAAATAAACAGTTTCATCTCGGATACGTCGCCTGCTGCCTTCGTCGGACGTCACAACCAAATACTGTAAACGCAACATCTGTGTTTGCTAGAGAGCCACCGAAGCGCGCCATCTGAACAGCTGTAATAAATGCACGGACGTTTTTGCTTTGCAGGGACAAGAGGGGAGTCACCGAGGTCCTCGAGTGCATCCGCAGAGAGCTCGACAACCTGTCTCGCCTTGCTAGGTGATAGTTTTTCATTTTATATGGCGAAGCTAATTCCGGATATCTTGGCTAGAAAACATCTATAAATTCTGATGAACTAAACGACGTTTAACTGCGATCATATGCAAATTTGGGCAAGCTAGTTGATGTTCTTTTGTTAAATGGAGCATTAAAGTTTGAACTCATCGAAGTTGTGACTTGCCGCATTAAAACGAAAGCAGTCGAACGCATACTGTAGTCAAACTTCCGGTCCCCCAGAGACAGATAATGTAGAGAGTCATATTTTTATTCACCAAATAAATGCACTTCACGCAATACGTATCAATGATTCAGATGCGGCTCTTTAATCCATTCGATATGGCAGATACACAAAGGAAACCAGTGAAACTTCAACCTTCCGTCTAATTTCTTTACTTTTTTGATAATGAAACTGTCATCTTTAGGTTGTGCTTAGGTTTCACAGTCATGATTCAGCGAAATGCCCCCGCTCTCACACCATTTTAGGGCTATTCGCAAGCCCACCGTAAATTTACACCTATTCTGTCAATGGTCATTGTTTAATCGTGCAGGACATGAATATTTGCTACGACAATGAAAGGCAGCCCTAGATATGAGAGCAGTATATGCTAGTGAATCGGTATATTGCAGTGTAGCGCGAGTGGTGTGCCAATGTGGTGTTTTACTTTGCTATGTTTGTCCGTATGGCTGGCATGTGTACGTGCGTTATTAGGCCTATATCAACGGGATGTTCCTTAACTGGTGTAGCGTTTGCAGTTCAGTGATCAAAAATTTTAGACTACTGAAAGTTCTCTTCGATTTGCCTGTTTTTGATGCGTGGAAGTTCACTTCTTTATCATGGGGAAGGGTGTTATAAAAATAATATAATAACTGTTGGGGTTTAACGTTGCAAAACCACGATATGATTATGAGAGACGCCGTAGTGGAGGGCTCCGGAAATATAGACCGCCTGGGGTTCTTCAACGCGCACCTAAATGTAAGTACACGGGCCTCAAGAATTTTCGCCTCCTTCGAAAATGCGGCCGCCGCGGCCGGGATTCGATCCCTCGATGTTGGGCTCAGTAGTCGAGCACCATAACCACTAGACCACCGTGGCGGCTGTGTCTAAGTTATAGAACCTCAATCTGGTTTACTGTGTATAAACAGGAGTCGTTGCGCAACACCTGTACTAAAATGAAACTAAGGCAAAGCTAATTACATGTTCTGTGTTTAATTCATCAATCGATGAACAAGGCGTGCTTGCTGCCTTTGGGCTATTGAAGTCCGGCAGTGAATTAAAGAGTTATTCTGTAGCGTACTTGCTATTTGTCTCCACATTGTTGAAGTGTTTCACACTTGTGCAGCCTTTCGACTAATACCCTAATTTGCATTTCAGGATGTTCGGATGTGGAAAAGCTGCACCCTGGCTTCCTTAGGCGCCACACCCCTTTCATCCACGAGTACACCGGCGTCACGCCAGCGGACTTTGCTAGAAGCCTTAATTTATGAAAAAAAATGCTGCGAACCATTTATGTGGAAACTCGTGTTGTCATGTTCGTCTTGTACACTGAAAATTCCTTCCGTAACTTT